>CM054147.1:65503435-65508435 GCA_028751875.1 Rapana venosa
GCCTGTGTAAAAGAGGAAACATGTACCGTACAAAAGATTAAAATTGTGCAAAAGATTAAACGTGTGCAAAAGATTAAACATGTGCAAAAGAGGAAACCTATGCAAAAGAGACGCGTGTGCAAAAAAGAGGAAACATGTGTAAAAGAGGAAACATGTGCAAAAGAGGAAACATGTGTAAAAGAGGAAACATGTGTAAAAGAGGAAACATGTGTAAAAGAGGAAACATGTGTAAAACAAAAACCTGTCCAAAACAGAAACATGTCCAAAACAAAAACCTGTCCAAAACAAAAACATGTCCAAAACAGAAACATGTCCAAAACAGAAACATGTCCAAAACAGAAACATGTCCAAAACAAAAACCTGTCCAAAACAAAAACATGTCCAAACCAGAAACATGTCCAAACCAGAAACATGTCCAAAACAGAAACATGTCCAAACCAGAAACATGTCCAAACCAGAAACATGTCCAAAACGAAAACATGTCCAAAACAGAAACATGTCCAAAACAGAAACATGTCCAAAACAGAAACATGTCCAAAACAAAAACATGTCTAAAACAGAAACATGGACAAAACAGAAACATGTCCAAACCAGAAACTTGTCCAAAACAGAAACATGTCTAAAACAGAAACATGGCCAAAACAGAAACATGTCCAAAACAGAAACATGGCCAAAAACAGAACCATGTCTAAAACAGAAACATGGCCAAAACAGAAACATGGCCAAAACAGAAACATGGCCAAAACCCAAGAAGTCTACTTCGATCCGGAATAAGGACAAAAGGCTTTCCAGTAACAAGCGGGACCATCATCACAGGCATCTTTTCTTTCTTTGTTTTTTTCGTTCTCCGGCTACAGTTCTGAGCTTTACCAATGGTGCAGATTTTTGCATCATTATCTGACCGTTTTTCACCAAACGGCAAGGTAGCCACATTCCGACTTCGGGAGAGTTGATGTCTAAACGCGACATCAGTGTGCATGCATTTTTCAATATATTTTTTGTATCATCCGTTCTTACTGGCACAAATGGCACACCCTTCTGAAAGTGCAGAACGGACTTTAACGTGTGCGCAAGATGTTCTGCATGCGTTTGCTTACCGGACCTCGGTTTATATAGTCTCATCCGAAAGGTTTTCGGGGAGAGTGGAGTCAGTACTTTACGTCAACTCCAAGGGGAAAAAAATCTCCTTGAACGGTCGTCTTAGTGGAGGATCGAACCCGGGTTCGATCCCAGGCCCACAGATCACAAGCGCAACGCTCTAACCACTTTCCTACCACTTTCCTACCCCCAACCCCACGATCTGGTGTTTTTTTCTTCTTAATTATTTTGCTCTCCATGTAAAATTTCGGGAACAAAAATAAAGATCGTCGATTTTTGGTTTTCAGTTTTGAATCGCTCAATAATAAGTTTTCCTCACACAATTCACATCTGTTGTCACACTTAATGATGGTAAAACTACTTACTGTGCACTTTCTGTCACGGTCGCAAGAAACACTGGCTGTTTGCACAATACTCTCTGCGCTTTTTAGATAATAACAATGATAATATTAATAAAGGTAAACGGAATGTATATAGCGCTCTAACTTGCAAAGACAAATCAAAGCGCTTTGCACTCAACTCAGTCTTACACAGTTATGCAAATTAATAACAATTAATAGTCCCTACCATCCAAATGTGCGCACGCACGCGCGCACGCACACACACACACACACACACACACACACACACACACAGGTTATACACTTTAGCAGGGTGATGGGACTTCGGCTGTTGAAGGCAGGGACAGTTATGAGATGACCCGTCTCCTTTTGAATGCTGTAATATGAGGTGAAAGCAAACAGTGAAGAAATTCGGCTTAGGTGTTGGGTTCTCCTATTGTTTGATAATTATTATCATACTGCACTGCATTCATTGGTAGGTCGGTAGTCTAGAGAAAAAGTACCTTGTAGTGTAGTGTGGTGTGGTGTGGTGTGGTGTGGTGTTGTGTAGTGTAGTGTAGTGTAGTGTAGTGTTGGTTTTTTATTAGTCTTTTATATCGAGGAAAATGGAATAAGCACGTATGTGCTTATTTACATCCAGTCCCCGTGTGTATGTGGTTTGTAAATTGTCATCTGTTCCCACCGGCACACAATGGCCTACTCTTACGAAAAGCGGAACAGGATTTAACGTGTGCACAAGATGTTGTGTGTGCGTTCACACACGGGACCTCGGTTTATAGTCTCATCCGAATGACTTTTGGGGAGAGTGGAGTCTGCACTGATGTTAACTCCAGGGAAAATATCCCCTTGATCAGGAATCGAAACCGGGTCGTCAGATTACGAGCGCAATGTTCTAACCACTAGGCTATCCCGTAGCGTAGTGTAGCGTAGTGTAGTGTAGTGTAGTGTAGTGTAGTGTAGTGTAGTGTAGTGTAGATGTGAGTTAGTATGTAGTGTATGGAGTGGGTGTAGTATAGTGTAGTGTAAGTAGTGTAGTGTAGTGTGTGGTGTGGTGGTGGTTGTAGTATAGGTGTAGTGTGTAGGGGTTTAGTTGTGGTGTTAGTGTAGTGTGGTTGTAGTATAGTGCAGTGTAGTGTAGTGTGGTGTGTGTGTGTGGTGTGGTGTAGTATAGTGGAGTGTAGTGTTTAGTGTAGTGTGGTGTGTAGTGTTGTAGTGTGGTGTGTGTATAGTGTAGTGTGGTTGTGGTGTGGTGTGTGAGTGTAGTGTGTGGTGTGGTGTGGCGTAGTGAAGTGTAGTGTAGTGTGGTGTGGCGTGTGAGGTGTAGTGTGGTTGTGTGTGTGGTGTGGTGTGTAGTGTGGTGAGGTGTGGTGTATTGTAGTGTGGTGTGGTGTGGTGTTGTGTAGTTGGTGTTGTGTGTGTGGTGTAGTGTAGTGTGGTGTGTTGTGTGGTGTGTGTGTTGGTGTGGTGTGTGAAGTGTAGTGTGGTGTGGTGTGGCGTAGTGAGTGTAGTGTAGTGTGGTGTGGGTGTGGTATGGTGTGGTGTGGTGTGGTATGGTGTGCTGTGGTGTGGTGTGGTATGGTGTAGTGGTGGTGGGTGGGTGGTGATTGTGTGTGGTGTGGTGTGGTGTTGTGTAGTGTAGTGTGGGTTGTGTGGTGTGGTGTGGTTGTAGTGTGGTGTAGTGTTGGTGTATTGTAGTGTGGTGTGGTGTGGGGTGTGTGTGTGTGTGGTGTGGTGTGGTGTAGTGTAGTGTGGTGTGGTGTGGTGTGGTGTGGTGGTGTTTGTGTGAGTGTAGTGTGGTGTGGTGGTGTGGTAGTGTAGTGTAGTGTAGTGTGTGTGGTTGGGTAGGTGTGGTGTGTGTGTGTATTGTATGTAGTGGTGTGTGTGGTGTGGTGGTGTGGTGATGTGGTGTAGTGTGGGTGGTGTGGGTGTATGTGTAGTGTAGGTAGTGTGGTGTGGTGTTAGTGTAGTTGGTGTAGTGTGGGGTGTGTGTGGTGTGGTGTGTGTGGTGGTGTGTAGTGTGATGTGGTGTGGTGTAGGTGTATTGTATGTGTGTATTGGTGTGGTGTGTGGTGTGGTGTGTGGTGTGGTGTGGTGGTTGGTGTGGTGTAGTGTGTGTGGTGTGTGTGTGGTGTAGTGTGGTGGGTGTGTAGTGTATGTAGTGTGTGTGTGGGTGGTGTTGTGTAGTGTAGTGTGGTGTGGTGTTAGTGTGGTGTGTGTGTGATGTGTGTGTGTGGTGTAGTGTATTGTATTGTAGTGTGTGTGTGGTGTGGTGTGGTGTGAGTATGTGTGTTGTGTGTGGTGTGTGGTGTGGGTGTGTGTAGTGGAGTAGTGTGTAGTGTAGTGTGGTTGTGTGGTTGTGTAGTGTGTGTGGTTTGTGGTGTGGGGGGTGGTGTGTGTGGTGGTTGGTTGGTTAGTGTAGTGTGGTGTAATGTAGTGTGATGTGGTGTGGTGTGGTGTATTGTAGTGTAGTGTAATGTGGTATGGTGTCGTGTGGTGTGGTGTAGTGTGTTTGGTGTAGTGTAGTGTAGTGTGGTGTGGTGTAGTGTAGTGTGGTGGGGTGTGGTGTGGTGTAGTGTGATGTAGTGTGGTGTAGTGTGGTGTTGTGTGGTATGGTGTAGTGTAATGTATTGTGGTGTGGTGTTTTGTAGTGTAGTGTAGTGTGGTGTGGTGTAGTGTAGTGTGGTGTAGTGTAGTGTGGTGTAGTGTGGTGTGGTGTAGTGTGGTATGGTGTGGTGTAGTGTAATGTAATGTAGTGTAGTGTAGTGAATGTAGTTTAGTGCAGTGCAGTACAATGCAAAGTAGTGTAGAATAGTATAGTGTGTTGTGTTGTGTTGTATTGTATCGTGTTGTGTTGTATTGTATTGCATTGTATTGTATTGTAAGCCACTTTAAGTCATGGCAGATTTCTCTGCGTGAAATTCGGGCTGCTCTCCTACAGAGAGAACGTGTCGCCACAAGAGCAGCGCCACCCTTTTTTTTCCTTTCCTGTCTGCAACTGCATTTGTTTCCCTATCAGAGTGGGTTTTTTACTACAGAATTTTGCCAGGGACAACTCCCTTGTTGCCGTGGGTTCTTTTACGTGCGCTAAATATGTGTAACTCACGGGACTCGGCTTATCGTCTCTCTCATCCGAAAGACTAGCACCCAGACCACCACTCATGGTCTGATGGATTGGGGGGGAAAGTTTCGGACCTATTTTATTTTATTCTTTTATATCGAGGATAATAGAATAAGCACTTAGTGCTTTTTTTTACACCTAGTCCCCGTGTGTATGCGGTTTTTGTCAATTCTGTCCTCTGTTCCCACCGGCATACAATGGCCTACTCTTCCGAAAAGCGGAACAACAGGATTTAACGTGTGCGCAAGATGTTCTGCGTGCGTTCGCACACGGGGGCCTCGGGGGATCGAACCACCGTACACTTCCAACCCGGACGTTTTCAATTTCTAAGCAGGTGCGGTTACTTCTAGATCACAGATCTACCTGCCTAGAAAGCGAGAAGTCCATGTTTGATACCCCCCTCTCCCCCCCCCCCCACCCCCTACCCCCCTCCCCGTTTATCC
>CM054147.1:65520935-65528435 GCA_028751875.1 Rapana venosa
AACTAGCAGCTGACATACTGCAACCACTGTTCACAGCTGCATGGAAGAACGAGAAAGTACCTGACGATTGGACCAAAGGAGTGATAGTCAAAATCCCCAAGAAAGGAACCCTGAGCGACTGCAACAACTGGAGGGGAATCCCTCTTTTGTCTGTGCCGAGCAAGATACTGGCCAAGGTCATCATCAGAATATCAGATGCTGTGGACGATGCACTGAGGAAGGAACAAGCAGGGTTCAGGAAGCAACGAAGATGTATAGACCAGATATTCACGCTCAGAAACATCATCGAACAGTGCACAGAGTGGCAAAGACAACTGTATGTGAATTTTGTGGACTTCGAAAAGGCATTTGACAGCATACACAGAGACAGCCTTTGGAGTATCCTTCGACACTATGGCATCCCATCGAAACTGGTACACCTTATCAAGAGCTTCTACGACAACTTCAGATGCTCTGTGGGCCATAGCAACACTGTCTTTGAAGTCAGGACTGGAGTAAGACAAGGATGTGTGATGTCCGCAGTTCTCTTCAATCTGACCATTGATTGGGTGATGAGGAAGACGACAGAAGACACCCCAAGAGGGATTCGCTGGAGCCTGTTCTCAACACTAGACGACCTCGACTTTGCGGATGACCTGGCACTGCTGTGACACACACACACACACCAACATATCCAGAAGAAGACCAGCAGACTCCAAACATTCGGACAGCAAGTGGGGCTTCGTATTAGCACCAAGAAAACAGAGACAATGTCGCTCAGTGTGAACACACCAGCCCCTGTGAAAGTGAATGGAACTGACCTGTGCCAGACAGACAAGTTCACATACCTTGGCAGCAGCATCAAACCAGAGGGCGGCACAAAAGAAGACATCTACAACAGACTGGGCAAGGCCAGGAGTGTGTTTAGAGAGATGAACAATATCTGGAGATCAACTCAGTACAGCACCAACACCAAGCTGAAGCTATACCAGAGCTGTGTTGTATCTACGCTCCTGTACAGTTCTGAGTGCTGGAGGATGACGGCACCGGATCTTACCAAACTTCGATCCTTTCACACCGTATGCCTCCGAAGAATTCTCCGGATCTTTTGGCCAGAGAAGATCTCCAATGAAGACCTACTACGGAGATGTAGGCAAGAGGACATGGGAACCATCATCACCAGACGACGGTGGAAGTGGATTGGGCACATCCTCCGAAGAGACCCACAGTCAATCACAAGAACTGCATTGCACTGGACCCCAGAAGGAAGGAGAAAGAAAGGAAGACCAAAAGCAACGTGGAGGAGGACTGTAGAAAGTGAGATGAAGGCCATGCAGCACTCTTGGGGATCAGTGACTAGGTTAGCCCAGGATAGGCAGGAGTGGAAGCGCTTTGTTGCTGCCCTACACACCACTGGGTGTAATGGTTGATGATGATGATTTCTTTACTTACCTGTTTGTTTTCTTTGCTTACCTGTTTGTTTTCTTTACTTACCTGTTTGTTTTCTTTACTTACCTGTTTGTTTTCTTTGCTTACCTGTTTGTTTTCTTTGCTTACCTGTTTGTTTTCTTTTCTTACCTGTTTGTTTTCTTACTTACCTGGTTTTTTCCTGTTTGTTTTCTTTACTTACCTGAATGTTTTCTTTAATTACCTGTTTGTTTTCTTTGCTTACCTGTTTGTTTTCCATCTTACCTGTTTGTTTTCTTTACTTACCTGTTTGTTTTCCATCTTACCTGTTTGTTTTCTTTACTTACCTGTTTGTTTTCTTTACTTACCTGGGTTTTTTCCTGTTTGTTTCCTTACTTACCTGTTTGTTTTCTTTGCTTACCTGTTTGTTTTGTTTACTTACCTGTTTGTTTTCTTTACTTACCTGTTTGTTTTCTTTGCTTACCTGTTTGTTTTCTTTGCTTACCTGTTTGTTTTCTTTGCTTACCTGTTTGTTTTGCTTCTTTGTTTCTTTAATTTTTTGGTTCCTCAGCCAAAGCTACAAGATTCACCAGAGATGAGATTTTGCACATATATGCGACCGTTTTCTACCTACCATTAAGATAGGTAGCTGCATTCCGACTTTGGGGATGCATGATTTGCTGGAAGAGGGAGAGGGGCGTAGTTGTTATGCTTTGCTTTGTCCAGAAGGGTTTTTAGGAGAGATTCGAGGTTTTCCTTGGTGTGCTGTCTTTGGGATAGGGGTTGGGTGGGGGGGGGGGGGGGGGGGGTTAAGGAGTTGGGGTGCTTTTAAAGCTATTTTTTATTATAGATCCTTAATGCAGAACAATAGTCAGTAGAAATAGTAGTTACCATAGATCCTGCATATATCCAACAAATAGGCTCTTTTAAAACAAACCGTAACACGGGGTTTTTTCAGACACAAGAAAACAAGCACTGGGCATGCAAGGATAGACGGGGGGTGCATAGTACAATGAACCGTTGCGCTCTAACAAAAACAAAAAAAACAGGGCAGGGAGCACAAACAAGGTTACATATGCGTGTGGTGTACATGTATACACTGCTCCGCGATAAGCCAGGTCAGGCTCTGTGTCTATAGGGGCTTGTTTTAGGTCAAGGCATTCACATCGCGAGAGGGCTGTCTTAAGAGAGAGAGAGAGAGAGAGAGAGAGAGAGAGAGAGAGAGAGAGAGAGAGAGAGAGAGAGAGAGAGAGAGAGAGAGATAGATAGTAGATAGATAGATAGACAGATAGACAGATAGATGGAGAGGGGGAGAGAGAAATAGAGAAAAGAGAGAGAGAGAGGGATAGATAGATAGATAGATAGATAGATAGATAGATAGATAGATAGATAGATAGATAGATAGATAGATCAAGTCAAGTCAAGTCAAGTCAAGTCAAGTCAAGTCAAGTCAAGTCAAAAACACTTTAATCATCCCATGAAGGGCAACTACAATACTGACAGACACATTTATGCGTATAATTATCTCAAAAGACACAAGAAAAATACATTTCAAATTGTTATGAACATTTCAAGATGGTTGGGGTTTTTTTTAAATCACACACACACACACACACACACACACACACACAAACCCAGGCGCACGAAAACACACGCACGGCGAACGCACGCACACACACACGTACCCACACACACTAATGTAGGAATACAATAGATAGATAGATAGATAGATAGATAGATAGATAGATAGATAGATAGATAGATAGATAGATAGATAGATAGATAGATAGATAGATAGATAGATAGATAGACTCTCGTGTGGTGTGTGTGTGTGTGTGTGTGTGTGTGTGTGTGTGTGTGTGTGTGTGTGTGTGTGGTGTGTGTGTGTGTGTGTGTTGTGTGTGTGTGTGTGTGTGTGTGTGTGTGTGTGTGTGTGTGTGTGTGTGTGTGTGTAGTGTGTGTGTGTGGAGAGAGAGAGAGAGATTTTTCGAGAATAATGGCATAAGCACTCATGTGGGTGTTGTTGTTTTTTTAACACCCAATCCCTATATGCACGCAGTTTCGTAAATTCTATCATCTATTCCCACTAGCACAAATGGCCTACTCTTCCAAACGACGGAACAGGCTTTAACGCGCGCCATCAAAATAGTCTGCGTGCATTCGTACACAGGGCTTCGGTTTATGGCCTCATCCAAAAGACTTTCAGGGAAGTGGGGTCAGTACTCATGTGACGTACAAGAGGACCAAAATAACCTCGAAAGAGAAAAAATCACGATGGTGAGGATCGAACCCGTTTGGGTCCGAAACTTTTCCCCCCATCCATTACACCATGAGTGGTGGTCTGGGCGCTAGTCTTTCGGATGAGACGATAAACCGAGGTCCCGTGTGTTACACAAAATTTATTCAGCGCACGTAAAAGAACCCACGGCAACAAGAGAGTTGTCCCTGGCAAAATTCTTAGAAAAAAGTCACTCTGATAGGGAAATTAATACAGTTGCAGACAACAACAAACAACAAAAAAGGGTGGCGCTGCTCTTGTTGCGACGCGCTCTCCCCGGGGAGAACAGCCCAAAGTTCACGCAGAGAAATCTCGGGACTTAAAGCGGTATAAATGGGGGAGGAAAAAGTATAAACGAACCTGTACTCAAACCCGGAGCCGTCAGATCACGAGCGCAACGCTCTAACCGCTAGGCCATCCCGTGGTCCCAGAGAGAGAGAGAGAGAGAGAGAGAGAGAGAGGGGGGGGGGGGGGGGGAGGGAGGGAGACATACAGATAAACAGAGACACAGAGAGAGATTTTATTTTTTATTTTATTTTTTTTGTTCTTTTATAGCGAGGATAATGGAATAAGCACTTATGTGCTTTTTTTTTTACATCCAGTCCCCGTGCGTATGAAGCGGTTTTGTACATTTTGTCATCTATTCCCACCGGCACACAATGGCCTACTCTTACGAAAAGCGGAACAGGATTTAACGTGTACGCAAGATGTTTTACGAGCGTTCGCACACGGGACCTCTGTTTATAGTGTCATCTGAAGGACTTTTTGGGGAGAGTGGAGTCTGCGCTGATGTTAACTCCAGAGGGAAAAAAAACCCTTGAACAGGATTCGAAACCGGGTCGTCAGATTGTGAGCGCAATGTTCTAACCACTAGGCTAACCCGAGAGGAGAGAGAGAGAGAGAGAGAGAGAGAGAGAGAGAGAGAGAGAGAGAGAGAGAGAGAGAAGAAGAAGACAGACAGACAGACAGACAGACAGACAGACAGATAGACAGAGACAGACAGACAGACAGACGGACGGACAGACAGACGGACAGACAGAGAGAGAGACAGAGAGAGACACACAGAGAGAGACAAAGATAAAGATAGACAGACAGACAGACAGACAGACAGACAGACAGACAGAGACTCCTCACAATGGTACATTTTTTTTGGTGTGATTCCATTAAAAGTACAAAGGTGGTGGGTGTCATGTTGTGTTTGTCGCAGCAAGGGCATTGTCACTAGCTGCACTCGCCATCTCGGAGCCTTGCTTTGAGATAGCTTTGCGTCGGTGGTCAAATAAAAATAGATAAAAGAACAGCTCGATCAAGGAAGCGATGTTATTTGTGTGTGGATTGGGGGGGGGGGGGGGAAGGGGGTAGGGAGGGTCTGCGGGGAGCGGGAGAGGCTTGGAGTGGTGGGGGAGTGTGTGTGTGTTTGTGTGTGTGTGTGTGTGTGTGTGTGTGTGTGTGTGTGTGTGGTGGTGTGTGTGTGGTGGTGTGTGCGTGCGTGGTGTGTGTGTTGTGTGTGTGTGTGTGTGTGTGTGTGTGTGTGTGTGTGTGTGTGTGTGTGTGTGTGTGTGTGTGTGTGTGTTGTGTGATTTTTTTTTTAATTTATTCTTTTATATCGAGGATAATGGAATAAGCAAGTATGTGCTTTTTTACATCCAGTCCCCGTGTGTATGCGGTTTTGTAAATTCTGTCATCTGTTCCAACCAGCACACAATGGCCTACTCTTACGAAAAGCGGAACAAGGATTTAACGTGTGCGCAAGATGTTCTGCGTGCGTTCGCACACGGGGCCTCGGTTTATAGTCTCATCCGAAGGACTTTGGGGGGAGAGTGGAGTCTGCACTGATGTTAACTCCAGGGGAAAATATCCCCCTTGAACGGGAATCGAACCCGGGTCGTCAGATTGCGAGGGTCTTTTTCCCGCTGAAGTTAACATCAGTGCCGACTTCTATTCCCCGAGAATCCTGCGGATGAGACTATAAACCGGGGTGCCGTGTAAGAACGCAGGCAGAACATCTTGCGCACACGTTAAAACCCGTTCTGTATTTTGGAAAGAAACGGCAATTTCGTGCCTGTATGAAGGGAGAATAAAATTATTTTTTTAAAGAACTACTACATACACACTAGAAATTTGTTCTTAGATAGATGGCTTGATGAAAAAAAAAGCAAATGCATTGCTTACTCAATGTACCATCTGGAAATAAAAATTTGACTTGATTTGTCTTGACCAGACTTGACTTGACTTGACTTGTGTCATGTTTAGACTTTATACCCGAAGTCGGAATGCAGCTAACTGAATGGTGGCGGCGAAATGATCGTATAAATTTTCACCAGTGGTGAAGCCCACGTAGGTCTAGCTGAAGAACGAAAAACAAAAAGCTAAAAAAATCATAGAAACACACACAAAAAAACCTCCACCAAAGCAGGAATTAGGTAAGGTGAGGTGAACAAAATATGTGCTTCTTTCCAGAATGCACAGAGTGTACCATTAACTCTGTGTGTGTGGGGGGGGGGGGGGGGGGGGGTTGTAGGTGTGGGGGTTGGTGGGTGTGGGGGTGTGTGTGGGGGTGTGTGTGTGGGTGTGGTGTGGGTGTGGGTGTGTGTAGGTGGGTGTGGGTGTGGGTGGTGGTGGTGGTGTTGTGTGTGGGTGTGGGTGTGTGTGTGTAGGGGTGGTGTGGTGTGGGTGTGTGTGAGGTGTGGTGGGTTGTGTGGTGTGGTGTGTGGGTGTGTGTGTGTGTGTGTGTGTGTGTGTGTGGGTGGGTGTGTGTGGTGTGTGTGGTGTGTGTGTGTGTGTGTAGGTGTGTGTGTGTGAGGTGTGTGTGGTGTGTGGTGTGTGTGGGTGTGTGTGTGGTGGTGTGTGTGTGTGGGTGTGTGGGTGTGTGTGGTGTGTGTGTGTGTGTGTGTGTTGTGTGTGGGGGGGGTTCGGTATAGTTGATTTTGCTGTGTCTGTCGTGTGTGTGTTGTTGTGTTAGTGTGTGGGAGATAGGGGGATCAAATACAGGCTCTACAATCACACCTTTATCTTTCCACTGTTCCTTTTATTTTCCTACATTGCTCTGCATTCATCCACCTGGAGGAATAGCCGTGTGATGGCAAAACATTGCGCTCGTAAATCTGGTCAACCCGGGTAGATTTTCCGTTAAAGGGACTATTTGATCCACTTGGTAAAAACATCATGTGCTATCTCCATTTCCCAAAAAGTCTAGGAAAAAAAATAAGATTTTAAAAGAGTCCCGTGAATGACGCAAACATCCTTGCGCACAGTTAAAAACCTTCCGCTTTTCGTAAGAGTAGGCCTCTGTGTCTCGTGTGGAAAGAATGACATTTTTACAATTAACCGCATACACACGGGGACTTGATGTAAAAAAGCACATGAGTGCTTATTCCATTATCCTCGATATAAAAGAAAAAAAATAAGATTTTTAAAAAATCACCTGATTTACTAAGACATCCATAGAAATAAAAACCACATTTTTATAAAAGATTAGCCTCTGATTCAAAATTCGTGTGATTTTGCACAAAAATATGAAAGGCTTGACTTTTTCTTTTCAGCAAACATTGTAACCCCTCAGTCCTTTGTCGTCTGCTAGCTTCCTAACCTCAATATGCTTGTGTGGGGTTCAACACTGTAGGAAAACAAGCAGTCCTCATTTAATAATGATCTTTTCCAAATTTCTCCTGACTACCTAGTCTATATCCTCATTTCCCAAAATACACAGTCCAATTTTTTATCCATTAAAAAAATGTGAAAATCAGCACCAAAAAGACATTTCCGACTATCACATCCAGAAGCTAAAGGTGTAGTGTAGTCAAAAAGTAGCAAAAAGAGGGACAACTCTCGTCTTT
>CM054147.1:65533435-65535935 GCA_028751875.1 Rapana venosa
ACCTTATAGGTTATGGGACACATTACCTTTAATTGGATCATCCAGATGCTTCTTTTCACCAGGGCCTTATGGAGAAAAAGTGAAAACAGACATGAATAAATCAACGAACTAATAAACAAGAAAATGTCAGATAGTGATGAAATGAATCACTCAAATTCCCATTCAGTTATTGATAAATCAAGAAATCAATGAAAGACTACAAAGGTTAACCAATCAAATAAATGGGAAAAAAGACAAATAGAACATGAAAATCTCCACTCCCCCTAACACCCCCCTCCCCTAAACAAACAATCCTCTCCCAAAAGTCGAGAAAAAAAATACATACACACACACACACACAAACACACAAACACACACACACGTGTATACGTGTGTGCACTCTCTCTCTCTCTCTCTCTCTCTCTCTCTCTCTCTGTCTCTCTCTCTTCTCTCTCTCTTTCTCTCTGTCTCTGTCTCTCTCTCTCTCTCTGTCTCTCTCGGTAGCTTCACTTGCTAGGAAACCAGCAAGACCCATCTCTCCATAGCAGTCAGTTAAAATATCAAGGGTTTTTTTTACAGTTTCACGTACAACATGCCTGTTGAAGGACTCCCCACCTACTTCAGAAATGATACTGAATGCATCTCTGCAGGACAACACCCTGTCTTCATTCAAAATAAACAGCAGAGGTCATCAAACAGCTGTAATTCTCAGGCTGACAACAACAACAAATGCAAACCAGCCCCCTGTCACTGAAAATCACAGTGCTGTGTACAGAAGAAAATGTATGTCCCAGGTGAACAGGGACAGGAGAAGAGCAGAGGAACACAGAATGGAGCGAGAAAGAAAGGCAAGCCGGAATATTTCGCCCCCTTCGATTGTACTTTTTCCAACCCCACCCAGTCTGTTATACACTAACATTGCGCTCGCAATCTGACAACCGGGTTCGATTCCCTTTCAAGGGGATATTTTCCCCTGGAGTTAACATCATTGCAGACTCTACTCTCCCCGAAAGTCTTCCGGATGAGACTATAAACCGAGGACCCCGTGTGCAAACGCACGCAGAACATCTTGAGCACACGTTGAATCCTGTTCCGCTTTTCGTAAGAGTAGGCCATTGTGTTCCGGTGGGAACAGATGAAAATTTACAAAACCGCATACACACGGGGACTGGATGTAAAAAAAAAGCACATAAGTGCTTATTCCATTATCCTCGATATAAAAGAATAAAATAAAATAATAACAACAATTACAAAAGCAATGATGATACTACTACTACTACTACTACTAAAGAAACAAAAGAAAAGAAAAGAAAACAAAAGAAAGAACAGAAACAAAATAAAAGAAAAAAAGAAAAACCAAGCTCAACTGATACTAAAGCGTTTTTCCTTGTTGGGAACACGGTGGCTACACATTACAAGACGAGGGGCCGGGGGGAAGGGGAGGGGTGGCGGGGAGGGGGGGGGGGGGGGGGGTGTCACACTACTACCACTACAACAACAACAACAAGGTTAACTCACTAACAACACGGCCGGCCGTTGACCCACCCGTCCTCTCTCAACTATTTCTAGGCCACTTGCCCTAAGCCTACTGCTCTAGCCCAGGTTTTTTTTTACACTTTCAGCCAGTGAGACTACTCCTGTTAGTATCACACATCCTGTCTGTCTGTCTGTCTGTCTGTCTTGTCTGTCTATCTGTCTATCTCTTCAAGTGGGTGTCCTTGCTGGCTCAGTAGCTACCCCCTACCCCATTTCTTAACTAGTGGACAGGACAGGGCCCGGGTTAAAAGCTTTGTCAGTTACTGGTGTTATGTGTGTGCCCTAGTAAAGGTGTTCCCTTAACCTTACATGGTCGGGTTTTGGGGTTTGTTTGTTTTTTATTGTTGTTGGGTTGTTTTTTCTTTTATATCGGCAATAATGGAATAAGCAGTTATGTGCTTTTTTTACATCTTGTCCCTGTGTGTATGCGGTTTTGTAAAATTCTGTCACCTGTTCCCACCGGCATACAATGGCCTACTCTTACAAAAAGCGGAACAAGGATTTAACCGCATACACACGGGGATTGGATGTAAAAAAAGCACATAAGAGCTTATTCCATTATCCTCGATATAAAAGAAGAAAGAAAGAAAGAAAGAAACGTGTGTGCAAGATGTTCTGCGTGCGTGCGTGCACACACGGACCTCGGTTTATAGTCTCATCTGAAAGGACTTTTCGGGAGAGTGGAGTCTGGACTGATGTTAACTCCAGGGGAAAATATCCCCTTGAATGGGAATCGAACCAGGGTCGTCAGATTGCCAGCGCAATGTTCTGACCACTAGGCTATCCTGTCCTCCCCGTTTTCGTTGGGGAGCGAGGTGTCAGAGACCTCAGCAACTGTTTTTACCTGTCGTTAAGCTAGCTGTATTCCGACTTCAGAGAATCCTATGTTTGTTTTCCTCACCCTGGGAAAGGTATTATAAAATAAAATAAAAACAGCTCCACACCCAAAACAAACTAAAACATCAGTTGATGTTAGATGAAGAAG
>CM054147.1:65538435-65543435 GCA_028751875.1 Rapana venosa
ACACACACACACACACTAAACACACACACACACCTCTTTAGTGCAGCAGTATTTAACTCCCCAAGGGATTACAGAATGAGCGGGACGCCCACCCAGCCTAGCTCAGTGACTGAGCTATTACTATCGTTAGCAGGGAGGGAGGCTTAGTAAGTGATGATGTTCTGCGTGTGTTGTTAGCCCAGAACACTGAACACCACCGAAGTGACCCAGCGGCAGTGCAGGGCCCACTCTGGCTGGTGGACCCTGAAGCAGCGCGACATTTCTAGGCTTCCTGGGGACTTCAGACCCTGAGGATGTGACATAAGGTATCTGGGGATGACATGGGGCGGAGAGGTTGGAAGAAGAAGAAGAAAGAAGAAGAAGAAGAAGAATGTATGGAATTTATATAGCGCTGAATCTTGTAAAGCAACAAATCAAAGCGCTCAGATAACATACTTTTTTTTATTATTTATTTATTTATTATTTTATATCGAGGGTAATTTAATAAGCACTCAGGTGGTGTGTTTTTTTACATCCACTCCCCGTGTGTATGCGATTTTGTAAATTTTTTCATCTGTTCCCCCACCGGCACACAATGGCCTACTCTTTCGAAAAGCGGAACAGGATTTAACGTGTGCGCAAGATGTTCTGCATGCGTTCGCACACTGGGGCCTCGGTTTATAGTCTCATCCGAAGGAATGAGAGGTGTGGGAACAGCGGGACTGAAACATCGCAGAAGATCGGGCAGCAGCAAAAAAAAAAAAAAACAAGAAAGAAAACAGACATACACACTCACAGACGCACGTGCACACGCAAGCAAGCGCGCACACAAGCAAGCAAGCACGCACGAACACATGCACACGCGCGCGCACGCACGCACGCAAGCACGCTTTTCAAGAGGGAGTCAGATACTGAGAGACAGGGAGACAACAGACCCAGTCAGGCAGAAAGACAGACAGACAGACAGACAGACAAAAGAGACAGACAGACAGACAGACAGACAAACGCCAGCATGATCACACTCAAGGACAAAGGACGGGTTCGAAAAGCTAACAGGTCCATGGACACACACACTAACGTACGCGCGCGCCCGCACACACACACACACACACACACACACACACACACACACACACACACCACACACACACACACAACACAACACACAACACACACACATACCACACACACAAACACACTCACAACATAACACACATACACGCGCGCGCGCGCGGTCACTCACACTACACACACACACACACACACACAACACACACACAACACATCACAACACAACACACACTCACACACACACACACACATCACACACATCACACACACACACACACACCACACACACACACACAGAGGATGGACTGCATCAGACGAGCATGCAGTCAAAGGTTAGGGGAGATACAGCGAAAAGGGCAGACCTTCCATTTATCGTGAGAAATGACAAGTGATGCACAGTGCCCAACAGTATAGGGGAAGCTGGTACCAGCTACATTAAAAACAAAAAATAATAATACAAAAATAAAAAGACCATTGAAAAATAGCATAGTACACTGGATACATCCTTCTTCTTCTTCTTCTTTGCCCAAACGCTCAGACAAGCAACTATTGTTATCAGTGATATGAGCGAAAATGCGTTGCGCTGCCATTATGCGTCTGACAAGTCAGGCCAGCTCAGTACGCATCCGACTTGGGCGTGGGAGAGCATTGTTATTTTGTGTGTGTGTGTGTGTGTGTTTCTCGGGGGATGGGGGGGGGGGGGGGGAGAGGGAGACTAGGAGAATAGACCAAGAAGGCAGAAAAATAGACAAGAAGGAGGAAGTGACAGGAAAAAAGAAAAAATAAAGAACAAGGCAGAAACAAAGAGAGGGGTAAAAAGCGGGAAGTCCTAGTTTCAAGAAAGTGGGGATGCTTTTTATACTGACAGGCCAATAGTAACCCTACGAGAGAAGTTTACAGTCTCATCCAAAGGACTTTTGGGAGAGTGGAGTTAGCACTGACGTTAACCCCTCAAAAAAAATCCCACTGACTGTTGGCTCAAACCTGGGTTCGATCCCTGGCTATCAGATTGTGAGCACACCGCGCAATACAAAAGCTCAAACAGCCAGGCAAATCCCGTCCCCATTTTTGCCATTGAGAAAGCTTTCTTGATGTACAAATAACGCCAGAGTTTCGTGGGGAAAGAAAATACCCTAGAAAGAAACGTCCAGTTGACTGATAATCAAATCATTTTGTGTTGATGTTCTTCAATTACATGGTGGGCAAAAACAAGCAAAATCTCACCATTAGCCAAAAAACAAGCAAAATCTCACCATTAGCCAAAAAACAAGCAAAATCTCACCATTGACGAATCTTGGAGCTCTAGCTAAGGAAAGCGTGGGGAAAGTAAGTGATCAAAAATTTTATGTTTACAACTATTAAAGAAATAGCTACAACAAAGATGAGAACGACCTCTTAGTTTGGTGGGGGGGGGGGGGGGGGGGGGGGGGGGGGGTTTATTCATCGTTTTATCAAGTTATGAACCGATTCTGTGGTTTTTTGGAGGGAGAGGGGGAGGCAGAGTGGATCTCTGGTCTAGAGATAACACACCCCTATAAAAACCGACAAATCATGGGTTTGATCTTCATTTGAGCCCAGTTTTTTTCTTCCATTCATGTGACCTTGTGCGTGGTATGTCTGGTAGTTTTTCAGGCGAGATAATCAACTGAGGTCAGGTGTGAAATGCACCATTACAGTACGTAATAAAACTCACAGAAACCTAAGCCTTGTTTGTGGTGTGGTTACTGTCATACTGGCGTTTATCACAGTTCTTGATTAAACCATTGACGCTGGGGGCAACAGCAAAGTGAGAGGCTGTAGTATGACCAGTGGCTTTTCCACTCATGGAATTCCACTTTACAGCTTAGTCTTTAGTGATCGACTATGACTCTCTGACTAGGAGGCTTGACTTGCACAGTTCTTAATGTGCTGCAGCCCTGGGGGCTAGTTGGCCTTTGGAGAACATCTCCAACGCTGACTGTCCTTATGCCCACTTGGCCGAGAGAGTCGGGATGTAATGTGGGCAAGACATCTCCACTATAATCGAATTTCTGCCCAATTTCCAAAACAGCAGCTGCCTCCTCTGCTGTTTTGGAGGTCATCGTCGAACACGACGGACTAACATACAAATACAAAAATACATAAAAGTGGAGACTGGCTCAATGAAGATAAGAATTTATCCCTGGGTCTGGAAACTTCCTGCCAGGGGGAAAAAACTCCTTTCTTTCACCAGGTAGACTACCAATGCACAGACTGCCAAAATGGCGAGACAAACCATTCCAAACCTGACAAATTCCTATTGTCTTTGTGAGTCTGCAAATCGTGTTAAAACAACAGATTTTCTTGGGAAAGTTTTAGGGAGTACTCATTTTACGTTCCCAGTGTCCTACTACTTTGTTTTTTCTTGATGAAATATATTTTTATTGCCGTTATTGTGGGTCGTGGTTTCATGTGTGTTGACAGAAAACGATGTGCTAATAAATATTTTAAAACATAATTTCTAGTTACTGTTTGAACAGGATCGTGCAGTTGAATGTCTTAATCCAGTTGGCGACAAGGAATCCATATGATGACTCTGTAGCCATCCCTTGTTTGATTATTTGTTTATTTATTCTTTTATTTCGAGAATAATGGAATAAGAGCTTGTGTGCTTTTTTACATCCAGTCCCCGTATGTATGCAGTTTTGTCAATTTGTCATCCGTTCCCACCGGCACACAATGGCCTACTCTTCCGAAAAGCGGAACAGGATTTAACGTGTGCGAAAGATGTTCTGCATGCCGTTGCACACAGGACCTCAGTTTGTAATCTCACCTCAAGAACTTTTTGGGGAGAGTGGAGTCGGCACTGATGTTAGTTCCAGAGAAAAAAATCTTCTTGAACGAGAATCGAACCCGGGTGAAGCTGATCACGAGCGCATCCCTCAAACCACCAGGCTATTCCGTCCCTCTTAATCCAGCTAGCAAAACAAGGAATCCATTTGAAGCCATTCCTAACCAATTTATGAAGAAAAAGCCGCTTTCAGAGGAAAGTGCTGAGACACACATATAAGGAAGGAAGGTGACAGGATGGTTAGGACGTTTGCCTGCCAACAAGTAAACCGTGAGGTTCTGGGTTCGATTCCCAGCCTCGACCTTGCTTCCCAGTTTGACAAAAAAATCGAACTGAATGTCAAAGTCCTTCGGATGACACTATAAACCGAGGCCCGGTGTGCGAACGCATGCAGAACATCTTGCGCACACGCTCAATCCTGTTCCGCTTTTCGAAAGAGTAGGCCATTGTGTGCCGGTGGGAACAGATGACAAAATTTACAAAACCACATACACACGGGGACTGGATGTTTTAAAAAAAACAACACAAAAACACAAAACAAAAAAACCTGAGCGCTTTGATTTGTTGCTTTACAAGATTCAGCGCTATAGAAATCCTATACATTATCATAATTATACGCAGATAACTGTCCGTTGTTGTTTTGGGCGTTGTTGTTTTTTTTATGATAGGTAACCTTACTCTTGTGGCATCTTGTTCCTCTTCCGAGGAAGAGAGAGAGAGGAGAGAGAGAGAGAGAGAGAGAGTGAGAGAGAGAAGGAGAGATGAGAGAGAGAGAGAGAGAGATGGGACAGAGGATTTGAGAGAGAGATAGGAGAGAGCACCGTAAATTTCCACACCGTGAAATCTGCCCTTGACTAATTGTGCCTTGGCAAAACAGATCAATTTCTAAAGTATAGTGTTAGCGCCCTTTTAGCCGGACATTTCTCAAGTTAGCAGGCACACCTTGTAGGGATGTCACCGGCTGATTACCACTCAGCAGGATACAGAGGGCCGAATTCAGCTTGCTCTCTCTCTCTCTCTCTCTCTCTCCTCTCTCTTTCCTCTCTCTTCTCTCCTCTCTTCCCTCTCTCTCTCTCTCTCTTCATTCTCTCTCTCTCTGTCTGTCTGTCTGTCTGTCTGTTATCTCTGAGCTTGTTCATTG
>CM054147.1:65547688-65557688 GCA_028751875.1 Rapana venosa
ATATATTTTTAAAAATAAAGAGAGAGAGAAGAGAAGAAGAGAGAAAAATATATTATATTTAAAATTATAGATATAATATTATTCATTTCTTTTTTTTACTTTCCTCTCTTACCTGTGTCTGCTCTCTAAATGGTTCCAAATCCTAGAAAAAACCCCGCATTTGGTCGGGTTTAAAAAGATATGGTGAAATTTTGGGGGTGTATTTTGTTTTTGCTTTTTCACATTAAAAAAATGAAAACGATTTTTTTGCTCTCTGCGACAAACACAGTTTTTGGGCTGAAAACCAGTGTAGCAAGTACAGGCAAATTTCTCCATCAGGATACCTCCTTCCCAATTTTTTTCCCCTTTTGTGCACAAAATGGTAAAAAATTGGAAAATCCCACCGTTTACAGGTAACGCGTGAGGTTACCATACGAGTTTCCGAAATGCTACAAAAAAAATATACTGAAAAAGGAACAAAATAAAATTATGTGGTTGTGATCAGACACGACTCCTTCGAGAATTTTAAAACCCGGGTCCCGTTGCGGACAAGCATAATACTAGCAAAAAAAACCCGTGTCTTCTTTTTCCTTCTTTTTTCCCCCTTTTTTCCCTCGGCTAAAATTTTCGATTTAAACCCAATGGTAGATTTTTCGAAACGACAGTTTTTTTTTGCCACTTTAAAGGTAGCCACATTCCGGGGATAAAAGAACACCTTATCCTTAAATGCGGCCGTTAGGCCGATGGCATGGATGGCACAAACATCCCAGCTAAAAACTTGTTTTTGGAGAGGGAAGGCTCCACCAGGGCAAGGGCGTGTGCCAATACACGTGGAGAAAACACAGGAAAGGTGTTCCCAAACCAATGCAGCAGCCCGGGGGGCGAAGCGGTGTCAGGACCTCACTTCTAAAGGGGCCAGAACCTTGGGGGTCAGCGCCCATCTCCTCTCTCTCCCCCCCCGCGTGTTTCCCTTTCCCCTGACCCAAAGAGGGATTATCCATTTTTACATCGGGGGTAACTGGGGGGACTGAAACTAAAGGCAAGGCGCACGAACGGGGGTCACCCAAGAAACCAGAGGAAACCCACCACGCTCTAGCTGCTAAACCCTTTAAACTTGGGGAGAGCGACGCTCTTACCCGATTTTATTGGGCCTATTCGTTTTTAAGGATTTTTTGTAAATAAAATGCATCTATTTCGATCTATATATTTGTAACCATAAAAACCTGTGTGGTCTGTGATTTTGGAAATGGGTAACAAAGAGGGGGTGGGGGGGGGCATTGTTTTTTTTTTGTTTTGTTGTTAATGTTGATTTGCCGAGCAAAGCTGAAAATCTTCAATCAGACGGAAAAGGGAAAAAACCGACGCTCCAAGTGGAGTTCTCTGGAGATATTGTGTCGTCAACGCAGCCCCAATCCCCTGCTTTTTAGCAAGGGCAACAAAAAAAAGAAAACGTGTCAATCCTTAAAACAATCATTTCCTTCCCTCCACCCAAACCCTTTCAAAACACACGATTAAACCCCCCCCCCCCCCCCCCCCCCACTACAATTCCAACACCCAAAAAAAAAGGGAACGATTTGACCCCACCAAAACAGATTTCGCAGAGTCAAAAAAGTCACTTCGATTTTTGTGCTGTGGGTGTAGGGGGTTTAAAAGGGCCAGGTACTGAACACACAAAAATCGAAGTTGTGTCAAGAGGTGGTTTTTTGGGTATAAAGTAACATAGGGCGCTAACGTTTTGCAATCCCCGCCCAAAAAACTGAAACTCCCTGACACACTTTCTTTCAGTTCTATCTATCTACTATCTATCATTACTATCTCTCTCTCTCTCTTCTCTCTCTCTCTCTCTCTCTCTCTCTCTTTCTATTATCTATCTACACCTGAGTGACCTTTATTTTTTTGAATCTTGGGCAAAAACATTTTTATGATGAGAATGAAGTTGAACTGGTATTGCACCTTTTTTTTACTTTTTACTAATTATTATATTATTTATATAATATAAAAATATAATATAAAATTTTATATATATAAATATTATATTTTCCGATTTTCATAAAAAAAAAAAATTTTTTGTCTAACATGCAGGGATATTTAAATGCTTTTAAAATAAATTTCGAATTTATCAAACCTCTCCCTCCCCCCCTCTCCTTTTTTTCTTTCAATGCCCCCCCCTCTCTTTGCTCCCCTCCCCCCCCAGCCCCTCATCCCCTTTTTCCCGCCCCCATTGGTGTGTGGTGGGTGTGGTGTGGTGTTGTGTGTGGTGTGTGTGTGTGTGGCGTACGTGCGTGCATGTGCGTGCGTGCTGTTGTTTTTTGTCTTCATTTAACTCTGTTCACTCAAGTGATATTAGACGAAGTGGCGTGCGTGCGTGTGTGCGTGCGCGCGCGCCGCGCGCGCGCGCGCGTGTGTGTGTGTGTGTGTGTGTGTGTGTGTGTGTGTGTGTGTGTGTGTGTTGAGTGGTGTGTGTGTGTGTGTGGTTGCGTGCATGCGTGCCGTTGTGAGTCCGTGTGGTTGTTGTGTGTGTTGTGTGTTTCAATGCTAGATCTCGGCTGAACGGATCCTTCAAAATAGACATTCCAAGTAAATGCAACAAGTTTGCATTCGTGGTGTCCCTAAGAAAAAATGCAGCAGCTTTTTGGTAACACATAAACTTAGGGTAAACACATAAAAACAAAAAGAAATCATATGGGAGGAGAACCCCTGACTTTAGTTAGTGTGATTTTTTAAAACAACAACCATCAAAAAACAAACAAAACAAACAGAGAAACCAAACAACAACAAAAATCATTTCAACCAAAACAGTAAGAGTATGACTGGCCGCAATAAAACCCCCACATCCATAATAACCAAAATTACATTAAAAAACCCAACACAACCAAGACATACAAACAAAACAAAGACTAAACTGATTCCCAATCTTTTGGATGTCCCTATAAAATAAAGCAAAACCTGAACAAAACAAAAGGAAGGCAAATACCCCCCACCAGACAAAATGTAACAGTGGGCAGAAGATCACACGACAGCAGTGGTGATCACAGTGAACTAATTCCCCTCCCCTCCCTCCCTCCCTGTGTCTCAAGCTGTGTCCCTGTGATAAGGCAGCAACAGTAAAGGCTCTGCCAGAGCAACAGAGAAGAAGTCGCACGTCACACGCACGCACGCACTGCACGCACACACTACACATTCACACGCACACACACACGCAGACGTATGCACACACCACATTCTGTCTGGGTCTGTCTGTCTCACGACAACACACAACCACACACACACACACCCACTCACTCACTCACACACACACAAGCACACACACACACACACATCCACACACACACACACACACTACACACACACACACACCTCTCTCTCTCTCTCTCTCTTCACACACACACACAACACACACTCTCTCTCTCTCTCTCCTGTCTCTCTCTCTCTCTGACACATTCTTCTCTCTGTCTCTCTCACACACACATATACACGCACGCACGCACACACACACATACAACGCATGCACGCACACACACACACACTCTCATACACACAATTCCTCCCCCCCACAAACATACACACCACAACCCCCCTTCCTCCCCCCCCCCTCCACTACACACACACACACAACACACACACTCCTCCCCCCTCCCTCCACTACACACACACACACACCCATCCCCCCTCACAGCACACACACAAACACACACTCCCCACCCACATACAACACACAAAAACACACACACACACCCACACACACACAAACACCCCCCATCCCCCCACCCTCCCACTACAACACAAAAACACACACACACACACACACAACCGCCCTCCTCCCCACTCCCTCCCACAAACACCCACCCATCCCCCCTCACAACAAACACACACACACACACACAAAGAAAATCTACCTACAGTCACACAGATGGAACAGACAGAACAGAACAGAACAAAGTGGAGTGAAGGGAGGAGGAGGAGGAGGACCTCCCTGGCTATCAGAGGGATCGCCCCCTTGCCCCCTTGGCGTGTGGTCAACCCCTGGGGGATTTCTGCCAGTGGATCAACGGCAATACCAATGCCATTCACACACACACACACACTCAGCCACGCACGCATGCATGCATGTAGGCACACACAGAGAGAGAGGGCGTAAAGCATACATTTATACAGACTTAAATGTATATATATGTGTGTGAATATGTTTAATCATACATACACTTGCACACGTAAGTGTGCACGCACATGCATGCATACAGGTGATGTGTACACATGCAGATGTGCGCACGCAGATGCAGACACATACACATACAGATACACAAGTTAAAATGGATGTACATGAACACACACACACACACACACACATATATATATATTTATATACATACAGGACTTCTGCACACACTTCCCTCTCCCGCCCCTGCTCCCTCACACACAAACACACACACGCACGCATGCCAACACAAACACACACGCACACCCATTCCGCTTTTTGGAAGAGTAGGCCATTGTGTACCGGTGGGAACGGGTGACAAAATTTACAAAAATGCATACACATGGGGACTGGATGAAAAAAAGCACATGAGTGTTTATTCCATTTTCCTCAAAATAATCAAATAAAATAAATAAATAAAATAACACACACACACAACACGCACACATCTAGGACACATGAATGTGCATGTATACACACACACGAACAAAAAACAAACCCCCCCCCCCCTCCCCCTAACGTATACACACGGTAACCTTTATTGGCTTTAAATTAAATTTTAACAAAAAGCATGAATGCAGGTGTATGTAAGTCTATGCAGTATACACACTAAAATCCACAATTCACTGTCACATTACTTTTTTTCCCCCCCCCCTCTCTCTCTCTCTCTCTCACACACACACACCACACACTCACACCAAAAATTAACCTACACAACCCACGAAGGTGCATGTATGGTACATATTGCGCATATATACAAACATGCACCCTTACTCCCCCCCCCCCCCCCTCCCAATACACTCACAATAACCTACGAAATTTTCAACAACAACAACAACAAAATGCATGAACGCAGGTGTATGTAAATCTATACAATACAAACACTATCATCCACAAATCACTGTCACATTACTTTACCCCCCTCCCCACTCTCTCTCTCTCTCTCACACACACACACACACACACACACACGCACACACCACACACACACACACACACAAACATACAAACACAGACACAGACACACACACACTACATACAGACAGAAGGGGGGGGGGGGGGGGGGGGGGGGGGGGGGGGGGAGTTGGGGAGGGGTGATCTTTTATCCCCAAGGGGTTAAGTGCCGGTGAGATCACAGAGTCTCTGTGATAATGGTAAATGTCTAATCAACCAATATATACAGCAGGAAATCCGAGATATGTCATGCCCCCTGTCACATTCCAAGGCGTGCCCTTTAGTGTGTGTGTGTGTGTTGTGTTGTGTTGTTTTGGGTGTTTGTGTTGTGTTGTGTTGTGTGTGTGTGTGAGTTTGTGTTTTATTTATATATATATATATTTATTTATTTATTTATTTTTTTTATTTCAAGGAAAATGGATTAAGTGCTCATGTGCTTTTTAAAATTTAAAACAATTTTTTATTTATTTTTTACATCTAGTCCCTGGGTGTACGCTCTTAAGTGTTTGTGAATTTTGTAATCTGTTCTCACTGGCATGCAGAGGCCTACTCTTCCAAAAGGTGGATCAGGTTTTAACATGTGTGAGCAAGATGCTCTGTGTGTGTGTGTTTGCGTATGTGGTGTGTGTGCGCACGCACGCACACGTGCATGTGTGTTTGTGTGTGTGTGTGGACTCATGCACATGTGTGTAAATGTTATTACCTGCTAAAGTGGGTTTGCATGCGTGAATGGAACTATCCTCTGTGCATGCATTATATGTATGCACATGAAACTGGGTGAGAGGGTGCGAGTACACATGCACTTGTGTTGTATACATGTGTACAATCACAAGTGCACAAGGGCATTCAATTTTTACACTGTATTTTTAAAAAAATGTATATTACCATAAGTATACCACTCAAAACTGAATCAACATTTCTTTGCAAGAAATGTCATGTATTTCAGTTCATGTTTGGCTGATATGAACAACTTTTGGAACTGTATGTCCTTTTCTTTTTCTTTTTCAGCTTAATTTTTCTCCAGCCTACTGGTAAAAAACCCCAAAACATAGGAAACAAAACATAAAAAAACCCAAATCAATGTACATTGGATAAGTAAACTGTGTCATTTACCTCACACTCAAAGTGAATAAATGCCATTCTAAGTAAGTTAGTGTATCAATATTTTTGTAGCCAAGGGAAACACAATTAAACAGCAGATAAAATTAAGACCAAGTTAAATCTGTTATTCAACACAGCATTAATATTCCTAAAGTCATAGATGCAATGGAATTTTACCCACAAAACTCTTCTTCAGAGACTTACTAGTGTAAACAGAACATGTTGAATAATAATGTGGATCCTCTCTGGTTGTGTCTAGTCCAGGTGTCCACACCTCAACATTGGGGAGGGAGGATGGTAGAGAACACAACACAACACAACACAACACACACACAGAGCCCCCCCCCCCCCCCCCCCCCCCCCCCCCCCCATGCACACACACACACACATGAATAATTCTCTCTCTCTCTCTCTCTCTCTATGAATAATTCTCTCTCTCTCTCTCTCTCTCTCTCTCTCTTCTCTCTCTCTTTCTCTCACTCTCTCCAAGGCTGATGTTCAATAAAAGTAAACCATTTTCATGTCATTTCATTTGTCTGTCTGTTTGTCTGTCAGTCTTGCCCTCTCTCCTTCTTCCCTTCCTTCCCTTTATCATAATGTGACACAAAAATAGAGAGACACTCTTATTGCAGTTAATGAGTCATATCATATCCTCGTCCTCCACTTGAATCACAAAACTTCTTAGCCCTGTCATAATGTCACAATCATGCTCTACTTCAACCTTTACTGCTTCTTCTTCTTCTCTTTCTTCTTTGAATGCTCAGGCAGCTACCACGTTGTCTGTCATATGAACGAAAATGCATTTGCACTGACATCAAGCTACCTGACAAGTCAGGCCCAGCACAACCGACTTCAGTGTGGGAGAGAATTGTTATATTTTCAGTCTTTCAGGAAAAAAGGCAGAAGAAGGGTCCTAGAAGGCAGAAAATAGACACAAGAAGAAGGTGACAGGAAGAAAAAGAACAAGGCAGAAACAAAGAGAGGGATAGAAAAGAGGGAACTCCTATAGGCCTAGCACAGAATTTCCAGAAGGTGGGGATGCTCTTTATACTGACAGGCCCCCGGCATCCCCACAGGGGACACCATAGTTTTAAAACCAAACAAAATTAAGTTTAAAAAATATAAACAACCAAACCTCAGTTACAGAAACACCACAGCAGAATTATGGAATGTAGTGATCAATGTAATCCAAATAACAACGACAGATCCTTCATAAAGTAATGAACACAAGGTTTAAAAAAGGAAAGAAAGAAAGAAACAGGAATGCAAAAAGAATGAGAGAAGGAAAATAAAAGAAAGATGAAAAAAAACTTTAAAAAAAAGAGAGAAAGAAAAAGAAGAAGAAAGGGAATAGAACAAAAAAAAAAAAAGAAAGATGAAAGAAAGAAAAAGTTAAAAGAAAGAAAAAAAGAAAGAAAGAACTTAACTGCATTTTCATCATAAAAGATTTTTAAAATTGTTATAAATGTCTTGCCTAAGAACTTTCAAAGCTAGGTCATAATCATGACAAAACACAGTAAGGTTTAACATCAGTACAAACACATTAATCAGATTAATATACAATACTCACAAAACCATTTTCTTCACAAACTGAATGATACAAAGTATTCATAAAAGAATGAAAAAATAGTTCACTGACAGCCTGTCTTATTTTTGGAATCACCGACAATATAAAGTATGCAAGTAGTTATGAAACATGTGGCATGAGCATGTTTGTGAAGATTTTAACAGAACATACACGCACCCACTGATAATTAACTATTATCTTCAGGTAAGATTTTGTCTTAGGTAAGGAACTTTGGTAACACAAAGCTTATGTCATAAAAGTGTGTGTGTATGTGTGTAACTAAAGTAAATCTTCAATTTTGATGTCTTTCCATTTTAAGTGATACCAGATGACCCTAAAAAAAGAGAGAGAGAGATCTACTCTGTGTGTGTGCATGTGCGTGTGTGTGGGCGCCCCTGCGTGCATGCGCGCTCATGTGTGTAATAACTAGTCACAACAAAGGAAATAGTATTCTTAACATGAACAGATCAAGAACAGAAATTAAAAAACCAACCAAATTGAAATTAAAAAATAACTGCAAGAACTACAATAAATGCCTAATAGGACTTCCAAATAAACCCTTAGCAATGTCAATTGTTAACATAACATTGTTCAAAATTTCTTCAATGGAGTTCTCAGAAAATGCAGGGAGATGAGGTTTTAACGTCTCATATTCAAGTATGATATGGGTATTTGAAATATATTCACCACTTAAGCATTTAACATCCTTGCTGAATTTTGTCATGAATGCATTTAATCTTATTCTGAAAAATAATGCCTTGAGTTGTGTCTTTTACAGCATTTGTATGAATCTCTAAGTGATCAATGTATTCAACTACACTATTCCGACTCAAGTATGTGCGTGTGTGTGTGTGTGTGTGGGGGTGGGGGGGGTTGTTGTGTGTGTGTGCATGTGTGTGTGCACGCACGTGAGTGTGTACAGTCATGTGTGTGTGTGTGTGTGTGAATGCATGCGCAGTCATGTGTGAGTGAGTGAGTGTGTGTGTGTGTGTGTTGTGTGTGTGAAGTCAAGTCAAGAGAGAGTGTGTGTGTGTGTGTGAGAGAGAGAGATAGATCAGTGGTCTAACAGTAATACCCATATCTAGAAAATGAAAGGGCTTGGGTTCCTTCAAATCCCACCTGAAGCCACACTTTCCTTTCATCCAGTAAACCGTCAGTAATCGTCTGAGTGCCTACATAACATCTTTAGGACAAGATGATAAACCACAATCATGTGTCCAACACTCCCTTCAAGCATGTGCATATTTAAAAGAACCCTTGGCAAACATTCGCAAGGAAAACAACAACAAACACTCTTACTTGGAAACAAATCTGCAAGCAGGCAATAAAAACAACAAACAAAACAAAAACACTAAAACAACAACAACCCCACCCTCACCTAAAAAACATAAACAAAATAAAACCCATTAAGGAAACCACTTCTTCCTTTTTGGTCATGTTTCTCCCAGGGGAGGTTTGACATTGATGAGCCTTGTCCATCTCTCTCTGTTTTGAGCTTCCTCCTTATATATGCCCCTTTCTCTAAGAACATCTGCAACACAGGCAGCCCAGGTTTTGCTGGGTCTTCCCTTTGGTCTCTTTCCATCCACTACAAAGTTCATTGCTCTTTTTATGATGTGGTGGTCTGCTTTCCGTTGAACATGCCCAAACCAGCGCAGTCTATTGGTACTAGCTACAGACTTCAGATCATCAACTTTGCACATTCTCCATAGTTCTTCATTCGTGACCCTGTCTTCCCATTAAGGAAACCACTTCTTAAGAAAAAACACAGTGAAACAGACAAAATTGAAAGAAGCCAATAGATACCCCTGCACTGCAGTGATACACTCTCATAAGTAGAGTAGCTAAAATTTTATGCGCGAATACCTGCAAGGATATTATATGACATGCATGCTAAATGCTTATGAATAGATGAATACACATAGCAACTTAGTGGATACAGCATTTGCTATATTTTGTTCTAACTTTAGTTCTGAAATCACAAATTCATATCTCAGGTGCAGTTGATGGTATGAGGAGCAGGGATTTTACTTACTATAAATTTCCTAAGACCATTTCTAAGCAGACCAGAAAGTGCCTTTATATTCACATGATTAATGCATCATCTTTAAAAGTTTCAATAAACTATTTGATTTTGACTCCTCACAATAAAACTGATTTCACTTAGTTTATATGTAAGGATGCATGCATGCCATTAAAAAAAA
>CM054147.1:65565188-65567688 GCA_028751875.1 Rapana venosa
ACAATGCAATGCAGTATGATTCAATACAACTAAACCCAGCCCAGCCCAATTCAACACAACACAACACAGAACAACACAGCACAACACAAAACAACTCAGCACAACACAACACAACACAACCAATCCATCAGTCAGCTCAATCAATCAACCCAGCAAACATGCAAATACTGTATGGGCCTACTTGGAAATCTTTGCAAAGCGTATTCATGCAGTACGTCTTGTTCTGACCCGTTACATAACATCATCTGGCCTCACAGACAGCGTAATGAAATATTGCACACTGGGGAGTTTTTGCTAAACATGTTCATGCAATGCGTTTCGTTCTTATTCATTTCCCCAGGCTACACGTCAGTGTTAACCTTTAATAGACAAAGCAGAAAAAAACACCCGAACCCCGTTAGTCATCTGCATGTGCATAACTAAGAACACCACGGAACTGTAAGTGAGGTCCCATTGCTGATTGTCATTGTTGCAGGGGGGTAGGGGATGGGGGTGGGAGGGGGAATGGGGGTGGGTAGGTGGGGTGGGGTGGGGGTCAGGGGAGGGGAGGGGAGAGGGGCAAGGGGATAGATAGCCTAGTGCGGTTCCAATCTTCATTGAGGTGTCCATTTGGAGGTATTTTTGTCATTGGATTTAACATGTTTTTGTTTGTTGTTGTTGTTGTTGTTGTTGTTGTGGGTGGTGGTGGTGGTGGTGGTGGTGTGTGTGTGTGTGTGTGTGTGTTCGTTTTATTCCTTCGTTTCTCAGATCCAGCTCCAAGGTTCATCAATAAATGAGATTGTGTGTATGCAGCCGTTTACCCACCATTAAGGTAGCCACATTCCGACTTCGGTTAATGTAGGCTACAGTCTGCACCTGATGAATGGAACCAAAATACCCATGGAATCAACAGCTTTCTCTAGCTGTTGGTCAAACATACAACAGTCTGTGAGATTTTATAACACACACACACACACACACACACACACACACAATCTCACACGACCTCATTTACATAGCTTGAAGCCTGGGAGTACTTTCATGTACAAAATGGTCCCACAATGAATTTCTCCTTTCAACAGAACTAGTTTGGGCATTTTTGGGGATCAATTTTCCGAAGTACTACTTTAAATATCTTGTTATAACAAACCTTGTCACTTTTTCGACTAGCTGTTCAGTCTAAGGTAGATAACCTGTTATAACTTGTTTCGATGAGACACAGTTATGTTATACTCTCCCTTTGAAGCTCCGCCTGTGAGGAATGTCATCTCTCTCTCTCTCTCTCTCTCTCCCACACACAAAGAGGCTTATCGGTTGTTAGAAGAAGTATCCTTAAATAAAATTATAGAAAAGACCAGCCGCCATGGCGCAGTGGTTAGCGCCTTGGGTTACGGACTGGAAGGTCGCGGGTTCGATTCCCATAAGAGTCATAGGGATTTTTCGGACTCCGGCCGGCTCCTACCCAGAGTGAGTGTGCTGTGGGCTCAGTGGGAAGACTGGGACCACACAGCCGAGCTTCATCCACTTAACGGATGCGAGTTTGAGAGTGTTGCTCAAATTACCTGACCAACACTGCAGGTGTCTGTATCTCTCGGGCCGGTTGACGCCGGGATATATTATGATAGTAAGCGTAGAGTACAACCCTGTCAAGTAGTCTCAAAGCATATGCACTTCCACAGCAGCATCATTACGTCATCCTCATTGTCATTGATCATCATGCATTAAAAAAAAATTGCCTCTGATTCGGTGGTCCCAGTTTCTCTGGTCTCATGGTGACTTCAGATTCGGTTTGCCCATACACTTCTGTGCCTGTGGTGAGTTTGTGTCAAAGCCTTTGGGGTTGGAGGTTCGCGTGGGACGGTCGTTGGAGGGACGTTGTGGTGGTTGCCACCTCAGGTGGGCAACTCACTCAGTCTGGCTCCGCGACTGAGCTAATACTGTCGTTAGTAGGGGGCTTAGTAGGTGGTGTCCTGCGTATGTTAGCTCAGAACAGGCACCACTGAACACCACCAAAGTGACCCAGCAGAAGTGCAGGGCCCTCTGGCTGGTGGCCCCACGGCGGCCTGATAGTGATGGGCTCCCTGTGGACTTCCGGCCCTGAGGATGAGACATAACAAATCTGGGTGTGGTTGTGGCGGGGAGATTGGAATGAGCGGCGTGGGAACAGTAGGACGGGGGTCGTCAGAAGATGAGACAGCAAAAAAAAAAAAAAAAAAAAAAAAAATTATAGAAAAGCTTCAGCAAAACAATCGGCTTTCACATTCAACTCCGCGTGGGAAGAGTGTAGTTGAATACATTGGTCACTTAGAGATTCATACAAATGCTGTTAAGGGAAAGACAACTCAAGGCATTATTTTTCAGAATGGGATTAAATGCATTCATGACAAAATTCAGCAAGGATGTTAAATGCTTACGTGGTGAATATATTTCAAATACCCATATCATACTTGAATGTGAGAAGTTAAAACCTCATCTTCCTGCCTTTTCTGAGAATTCTATTGAAGAAGTTTTGAACAATGTT
>CM054147.1:65572688-65645188 GCA_028751875.1 Rapana venosa
TAACATTATTAACAGCTGAGTCCCTGTTCAAATCACATGAAGCTACACTTAAGAATTTTTTTGATAGATATATATATATATATAAACACACACTGGTTTTAACTAGTTGTTTTTGCCATTTACGAACAAAACAGCTCCAGTTCTTGGAGCAAATAAAGCGTGCATATACAGTCACGAATGTGCTATTTCAGTTCTAGAATAATTATATGTTGTGGTTGGCTTCAGCCTAGGTTAGAAAGTTGATATCAGTCACATGTCAGCCTCTTCCGCGCATCAGCAATGATCCCCCCTACCTCAGATCAGATCAGGCGCAACTGCAGGCATCGTAAGGTACCTGCTGTAGTGCTAGGGTCAGAGACAACTCACTTTCACGGTAAAATTGAAACCAGCCTCTGACGTCTTTAATAGAGAAGATAGAAGATTACTAATGTCATTCGTACTTCAAGGCATGCACGTGTTGTGTGGAATGATACAACAGCCGGTTATATCATGGTTGTACGGAAAGACTAGCAAAGAGACACATAATTATGGTTGTGTATGCAGTGACTATAATGACGAAAGAAGATAAAAAACGTGTTTGTACGTCTTCTGGTTTGTATGTAAAAAAAATATTGTAAACTACATGCAGTGTCTGTGTAGGAAGTTTTCTGAAAAAACCCTGTTTCCCATTGAACAGTGAAGCAAAACTGTTATGTGTTGTAATGGTTAGTATGAAACTGAGAAAGAGAAGCTAGCCAAGTTTTATAACTGTCCGTAGCGAGATGACAGACTAGTACCCCATTCGTGTTATTAACAAAAAACAATTTGTATGAAGTGCACCTGGTGATGTATATCGGCATCTAAATACTTTTTTTTTGGAAGTTATATGATACCAAATATTCGAAAAAAAGTTTTGGAAATAATGTAATATAAAATTTTTCAGGTATTATTTTGTTAACGATTTATTTATCTTTTATTTCGAGGATAATGAATGTATGCATTTGTCCGTGCGCGCGCGCGTGCGTGTGTGTTTTACACCAGTCCCTGTGTGCATGCTGTTTTGTAAATTTGAGCATCCTTTCCAACTGGCACAAATGGCTTACTATTCCGAAAGGTGGAACAGCTTTTAACGTGTGCACAAGATGTTTTACGTGCATTAGGACACGGGGCCTTAAATCTGTGTGTGTGTGTGTGTGTGTGTGTGTGTGTGTGTGTGTGTGTGTGTGTGTGTGTGTGATGATCTTCAGTTTAACGTCTATTCACATTTAGTGATTTTAGACGGGGAAAAGTAATATAAACAAGAGAATGCAAACAACAACAACAACAACAACAACAACAACAATAATAATAATAATAATAATAATAATAATAATAATAATAATGTATGGAATTTATATAGCGCTGAATCTTGTAAAGCAACAAGTCAAAGCGCTCAGAATGCAAACAATAACAAAAAAGTGTCAAATAACAGTACTTAAAAACTAACTTTAAACATACTACAAAAACTGAATTATCGGACTTCTTATCAATCCTAACACAATGTCCAACAGTAACGATGGTTCAGACAAAATCTGATCCAGTGACAAACTTGGTACATGGGGTAAAAATGCTTTTAAATGTCCACAATCAAAAATAACATGACTGTTGGTAATCTTCTCCCCACAAATACAGTTTACATCTTTCACGTATTTTGTCCTGAAAGCATTTAGTTTAAATCTGTACATAAGGGATAACATATTTCTACGATTATACCAACCACTAACTTTGTTAGAAATGAAAGCATTCCGAAAATCTACGATATTGCTTGTACAGCCATTATAAAGACAATAGCCAGAATCATATATTTTCTTTCTGAAGTGCTTCCAGCAAGCGTTTTGTAGCAAGCTGTATCCCTCATGCAGAGATAAGGCAACGTTTATTTCACAATAACTATTTTTATTTCTCGCTCCATATTTTGCAAGACTGTCAACTTTTTCATTAAAGAAGATACCAGTGTGTGAGGGAACCCAACAGAAAGTAATAGTACTACCTCTTAAAATTACTACCTCTTAAAATGTGTGTGTGTGTGTGTGTGTGTGTGTTGTGGTGTGTTGTGTTGTGTGTGCGCGCGTGCGTGGTGTGTGTGTGTGTGTGTGTGTGTGCGTGCGCGCGCACGTGTGTTTGTGTGTGAAACCAATCAAGATATATGACAGAAAACCAGCTAATCCTTGTGACTTTCTTTAAATGGCAAGTGGCAAAAAAGAAAAGAAAAAGGAATGGACAGTCTCCCGAAAGCCAAAAAAATAACAACAACGAAACTATTTCATTTTAATCTTGCTAGACTTCAGTCTCAGAAAACTGTCTGTCAGACGTTTGGCCAAGTAGAAATAAGTGACAACAAACCAGGAGAACCTTGACTATAGAATCAGACAAGTCCACGTATGTATGGGTACTTTTTGGGTGGAGGACCCTCAAATCTCCCTTTTCTGTCAAACATGTAACCAGCACTCCATCGCACAATGAGTCCCATTGCACTAAAGGTCAAGTTTTAGTTATTTACATCTCACTAATCTTCAATAAAAAGGGTATTTAATACAAAAAACAGATTGAAAATCGGACAATTCTATGAAAAGTTATGACAAACTGAAATGATACACTTCCGGATGGGACGAAAATGAGAAAAGTGACAAGTTTAGCGTTGTAACAGATGATCAGAATGAGGGTGTGTTATTTTTCAAAACACGTTTAAAAGCAAAAAGGAAACAAAATTATGCCTCGATATTTCATTACGAGGTAGAATAATGGCTACAGTTTAATAATCAATCAAAATATCAAAATTGACAACCTGACCCCCAACCTACCTAAAAATGAATGGCTTCTAGCGGAAAAGTGGGTCGGGTGCTAAGCGACTCATGTCGGGGTGGAGGGTCACAATTTTGCCTTCTGCCAGTCGTTAGGAAACTTTGTGTTTCACACGTGAACAAACACGCTGATTTTGGAAGCCCGGAAATATACTGCTTGACAAAGTTCGCAAAGTCCAGACTTTTAACTGCCAGAGACTTACAGACAGCAAGTCACAGGCCTAGTCTGTTAGAAAATTGTGCACAGATTACTACTAATCACTTCACAATTTTTATCGAAAAGAAACAACCCTTCCCGAAAAGTTCACAAATAACCTTTATCTTTCAGGCATGAGGCCAGTTACATGTTTTTCTTTTTCTTTTCGTTATCATCATCATCATCATCATCATCATCATCATCATCATCATCATCATCATCATCATCGATGAAAGCAAAACAGAAACCCCCCCACCTCCCACCCCAACAAAAAAAACCCACAGAAACAACCAAAGCAAAAACAACCCAAACGAAAAATAGCAATGAAGCCAAGAGCAAAATAAAAGCAGCAGCAACAACAAGGGGAGAGGGGACAACAGTATAATCCCCCCACCCCCAACAAAAAACCCCCAACAAAACAACCCGTCCATAATATAAAGGAGAACAAACCATGTAAATAGTATCATTTTGGCTAACAGAAAGAAATATCAATAAATTCATTGTACTTCTTTTTGTGGGAAAGCAACGCCAATAGTAAACTACAGAGAGAGAGAGAGAGAGAGAGAGAGAGAGAGAGAGAGAGAGAGAGGAGAGAGAGAGAGAGAGAGACAGACAGACAGACAGACAGACAGACAGACAGACAGACAGAGAAGAGAGAGGTGTGAGAATCAGAATGCCAGCGTGGACAGGCAGCTCGGGCTGTGAGGAGACTGTCTGACCTTCCCTGCAGAAGGAAGGAAAGGAGAGAGCGCGGAGGGAGAAATAAAGATGAAATTGGATGTCATGTCAGCAGGGCCAATAACTCACCCCACACAACACACAACGCCACCTACAACGGCTCCCTCGCTGAAGTCCCCTTTCATTCAGATTCCTGTTCTCCGACATCCACGTTGAAGTGCTCCCCCCACACTCCTCTCCTTCCTTCCTTCCATCTCTGAACGGGCTGAGTGTTTCTCCCTGCATGCTCACGTGAAATGAGATGTTAGGCATCAGGACAGCAAAGGCCCCAGCAGCATCCAGAACAACTGATGAGCTTTTGATTCCAGAAATGAATGAATGGAGTATTGGGGTTTACTGCACTGTCCGTCCCTCTGAAGCTCTTTGACTCCGTAGAAGATTTCCCACAAACGAACACCAAATACTTGACTGTTTGATGCTATGTGAGGAAGGTGCTTACTGCCCCCTTGCTGCCTTAACTTGTTATCTTTCTGTTTGTGTAGGTGTAAACATGCCATCAGAAAGACAGTAATCACTTAGAGTGAAAAGACATTAAATTAAAGAACGAACAAAGAAAGTAAAGAAATCACACGATTTAAAAATTTTGTGAAAAGATTTAAGATTTTATAGGAAAAAGTGATAATGTTAGATTTAATTTGTTACTACAGCTGATTTGCCTCTGTGGTACACACCTGAAGTGTGTGTGTGTGTGTGTGTGTGTGTGTGTGTGTGTGTGTGTGTGCGTGCGTGTGTGCGTGCATGCCTGCACGCGCGTATGCGTGTTTATAACTCAATTCTCCGTTAAACTTGAAGTCACCAACATGAAACATATTCTAAGCCTAGGATCTTTGTCTCACATTTGCTCATCTGTTTGTGTGAATGTGGAAAAAAAATCAATGCTTTATTCCATGACCTTTATACAATTTTGTTCCTTTCTTTGTAATTAAAATAAGGAGACTTTTTAATCCTGACATAGGGAGCCCTATTTGGGGTCAAATGGCTGATCGGCAGTTGCACCGAGTTGCATCATTATTTGTTGTTTCCTTTTTTGGTCAGCACGAAAGCCAGTGTAAATGCTGCAGACACGAACTCGCTCACAAGACAGCAATGCACGGTTATCATGCGCTGTAAAGCCGGAGTTCCCTTATTGGTGCCGTAGATGTCTGAATCCAAAATAGTCCAAAAATAATGATACTGCCTTCATGAAGCCAATAACAAAATATTAAGTTGAGAAAGAAACGAGGACATCTTTGCAAATCTGACCATAAGATAGTATACAGGAAAATAACACAAGGTAAGGTATACAAATTTGTATTTGATATTTTTAAAAAGGATTTCAGCTTGAACCCCCCCTCCCTTTCCGAATTCATTGAAGGAGATTAGAAGGGCAAAATGTTCTGGTTGGATATCATATGCATATAAAAGCTATTCTGAACATATAATCTGCTTTTAAGGTAGCAGTTGTTACACAAAACTGGCATTATTCCTGTCATAAAAAGAACACACTCCGTGATGAGTTTTGTGTAAAGCATATTATTTCTGAACTGTCTATCACTCTGTCAGGGAAAGGAGTAACAGGAAGAATGGCCATGATAATGATCGGCAGAAAATTTTATTAAGGCGGATAATGGTGATCCTTTCAAATGAACACATTACACATTATTTTAAGAAACAAAACGTGAAGTGGTCAAGACAAAACTGCACAGTCCAAATGGAGAGCAAATAATTATGATGAGTTTGCCAGCATCCGTGGATGTGTATTGACATATCAGTGACAAGGGTAGGGGTGGGGATGGGGCTGAGGGTGGAGGCAGGAGGGACGGAACTTGAAGCAGACATGCAGTAGAACCTGAAAGGAACTCAACAGCCATTTCGACTCACTCACTCACTCACTCACTCACTCACTCACTCACTCACTCACTCACTCACTCACTCACTCACTCACTCACTCGACCAGACTATCAAACAATTAAACACTCATTCATTCACTCACTCACTCACTCTCACTCACTCGCTCACTCACTCACTCACTCGCTCACTCCCTCAATTGATCTCACTCACTCACTCACTCACTCACTCACTCACTCGACCAGACTATCAAACAATTAAACACTCACTCACTCACTCACCCACCCACCCATTCACTCACTCACTCACTCGACCAGACTATCAAACAATTAAACACTCACTCACTCACTCACCCACCCACCCATTCACTCACTCACTCGACCAGACTATCAAACAACACTCACTCACTCACTCACTCGACTAGACTATCAAACAATTAGATAATCCATCACTCACCCACTCACTCACCCACTCACTCACTCACTCACTCTTTCGACCAGACTATCAAACAATTAAACGCTCACTCACCCACCCACTCACTCACCCACTCACTCACTCACTCACCCACTCACTCACTCACGCGCTCACTCACTCACTCAACCTGGGCACCATCAATGTTAGGAATCTCCCTCCTTACCCTCTGTTGCAATTATTCTGGGCGCCGTTTCAGCACAACCACTAGTTAGATTTCGGATGCCTGCTTCACAAAGTGAACCTAGAAGTACTGGGTGCTGATTCCGATAGAGGAGAAAAAAAGAGTTAGGGGTGGGGGGGGGGGGGGGGAGGGGGGTGGGGAGGATGCTAATTTGATCTGTTTACCTCTTGTGTTGTTAAGAAGAAGAAGAATAAGGACGAGGAGGAGGAGGAGGAGGAGGAGGAAGAGGAAGAGGAGAAAGAGGAGGAGGAGGAGGAGGAGGAGGAGGAGAAAAAGAATTGCAAAGAAGAAGAGAATACGAAGAAGTATAGGAAGAAGATGAATATGAAGAAAGACTGAGAGAAAGAAAGAAGGACTAAGAAAAATAAGAAGAAGAATAAGACTAAGAAAGAAGAAGAAGAAGAAGAAGAAGAAGAAGATGGAGGAGGAGGAGAAAAGAATTACAAAGAAGAGGGTGAACTGCAAAGAAGAATAATAATACGAAGATGAAGAAAACGAAGAAGAAGAGTTGCGAAGAAGAATACGAAGAATACGAAGAAGAATACGAAGAAGAATACGAAGAAGAAGAATACGAAGAAGAATACGAAGAAGAATACGAAGAAGAAGAATACGGAAAAGAAGAAGAAAAGAGATGTGGAGTGGGGGTTAAAAAGAAATATGACGATAAAAAACAACAAAAGAAAACAAAGGAAGTGCAGGAAAGAAGAGAGAGAGAGAGAGAGAGAGAGAGAGAGAGAGAGAGAGAGAGAGAGAGAGAGAGAGAGAGAGAGAGAGAGAGAAGAAGAAGAAGAAGAAGAAGAAGAAGATGAAGGAAGAATACGGAAAAGAAGAAAAAAGATGTGGAATGGGGGTTAAAAAGAAATATGACGATAAAAACAACAAAAGAAAACAAAGGAAGTGCAGGAAAGAAGAGAGAGAGAGAGAGAGAGAGAGAGAGAGAGAGAGAGAGAGAGAGAGAGAGAGAGAGAGAGAGAGAGAGAGAGAGAGGGGAAAAGGAAAAAGAATCACACAACAAGAGTCCAATATTTAGCACAGGAAAAGCACTTGTAACCTGGCCATCCTTCACTTTTGTTATTCCCAATACAGACATCCAGCATCATCGACCCTAACTCCGCTTGTGCTGCTGCTGCTCTCTCTCTCTCTGTGTCTCTGTCTATTCTCTACCTCTGTCTCTCTCTGTCTCTGTATCTGTCTGTCTATCTATCTATCTATCTATCTATCTATCTATCTATCTATCTATCTATCTATCTATCTATCTATCTATCTATCTATCTATCTATCTATCTGTCTGTCTGTCTGTCTGTCTATCTATCTATCTATTTGTGTCTCTCTGTGTCTCTCTCTGTGTCTGTTTCTGTCTCTGTCTGTTTCTGTCTCTGTCTCTCTCTGTCTCTCTCTGTCTCTGTCTCTTTCTCTGTATCTGTCTCTTTTTCTGTCTCTATCTCTCTCTGTCTCTGTCTCTCTCTGTATCTGTCTCTTTTTCTGTCTCTCTCTCTGTCTCTGTCTACTCTCTGTCTCTGTCTCTCTCTGTCTCTGTCTCTGTCTATCTATCTATCTATCTATCTATCTATCTATCTATCTATCTATCTATCTATCTATTTGTGTCTCTATCTGTGTCTCTCTGTGTCTCTTTCTATCTCTGTCTCTCTCTGTTTCTGTCTTCTCTCTGTGTCTCTCTCTGTGCCTCTCTGTCTCTCTGCCTCTCTGTGTGTCTCTCTGTGTCTCTCTGTGTGTTTCTCTCTGTGTGTCTCTCTCTGTGTGCCTCTCTGCCTCTCTCTGTCTCTGTCTCTCTCTTTGTGTGTCTCTCTCTGTCTATCTTTCTCTCTGTCTCTGTCTGCCTGTCTGTCTGTCTGCCCCCCCCCCCTCTCTCTCTCTGTCTGTCCCTCTCTTCTCACCTCGCCCCTCTTTTTTGTTTTAGCCTATCTTTCACCTCTCTCCTCCTTTTTCTCCCTTCCCCTACCTTCTCACTCCCTTTTCCTTTTCCATCTCTGCCTCTGTCTGTCTGACCGTTTGTCTGTCTGTCTGTCTCTGTCTATCTTCTCTGTCTGTCTCTGTATGTCTGTCTGTCTGAATGTTTGACTGTCTGCCTAACTGTTTGTCTGTCTGTCAGTCAGTCTGCCTGTCTGACTATCTGCCTAACTGTTTGTCTGTCTATCCATCTGTCTGTCTCTGTCTGTCTGTCTGTCTCTCTCTCACTCCGATACAAACTGGTGGCCTTACAAATAAAAAACATAAATATGTCTATCTTTCTGTCTGCCTGTCTGTCCGTCTCTGTCTGCCTGTCTGTATATCTGTCTCTTTGTCTGTTTCTCTTTCTCTGTCTGTCTGTCTCTGTCTCATTCTGTCTATCTGTCTGTCTGTCTGTCTGTTTTCTCTCTTTCTCCTGTCTGTCTCATTCTATCTGTCTGTCTCATTCTGTCTATCCGTCTGTCAGTCTATCTGTCTCTGCCTGTCTATCTGTCTGTCCCTCTTTCTCCTCTCTGTCTGTCTCATTATGACTGTCTGTCTGTCTCTGTCTGTCTGTCTGTCTGTCTGTCTGTCTGTCTCTCTGTGTGGACAAAAGCAGAAACAGGGAAATGGCAGCATTCCCAAATCGATGCACAGAAGTAAAGGCCATTTTACCCAGCTACCCCATCCCGAACTGGGCTGAGGTAGAATTATTCATGGAGCGTTTGTATTCCATGCGCACCCATGTCCCACCATGTTCGTTCCCCCTAACATTTCAGAGTGCAACGCATACTTCTACATCTCTCTCTCTCTGTCTCTCTCTGTCTTTCTCTCTCTCCCTCCCTCTCTCTTCTCTCTCTCTGTCTCTCTCTCTGTTGTCTCTCTCTTCTCTCCTCCCTCTCTCTCCCTCCTCTCCTCCCTCCCTCTTTCTGTCTCTTTCTGTCTGTTCTCCCCCTCTCTCTCCTCCCTCTTTCTCTTCGTCTGCCTGTCTCTCCCTCTCTCCAACCCCCCTCTCTCTCCCTCTCTATCTTCTCTCTCCCTCCCATCTCCCCCTCTCTCTCCCTCCCTCTTATCTTCTCTCTCCCTTCTTCTCCACTCTCTCTTTTGTGTATACCCCATCTCTCTCTCTTTCTCTCCTTCCCTCTCCCTCACACTCTCGCTCCCCTCTCCCTCTTTCTCCCTCCCTATCCCTCCCTATCTCCTCCTCTCTCTCTACCTCTCCCTCTCTCTCCCTCTTTCGGATGAAACTAGAAACCGAGGTCCCGTGTGCGCACACGTTAAAGCCCGTTCCGCTTTTCAGAAGAGTAGGCCATCGTGTGCCGGTGGGAGCGGATGACAAAATTTATAAAAAACTGCATACACACGAGAACTGGATGAAAAAAAGCACATGAGTGCTTATTCCATTATCCTCGAAATAAAAGAACAAAATAAATAAACAAAATCCCTCCTCTCCCTCCCATTTATTTTTCATTTCATTTATACCACTTTAAGTCACGAGATTTCTCTGCGTGAAATTCGGGCTGCTCTCCCCAGGGAGAGCGCGTCGCCACAAGAGCAGCGCCATCCCCCTCCATCCCTCTCCCCCTCTCTTCTCCTTATCCCTCCCTCTCTTTTTCCCCTCTATCTCTCTCCCTCTCTATCCGTTCTTCTCCCTCTCCTTCTCTCTTTTCTACCACCCTTCCTCTCCTCTCTTTCTCTCTCCCCCATCCTCTCTTCCCTTCCTCTTTCCCTTTCTCCTCTCTCTCTCTCTCTCTCTCTTCTCTCTCTCTCTCTCTCTCTCTCTCTCTCTCCTCTTTTTTACCCCCCTTCCTCTCCCTCCTCTCTCCTTCCTCTCTCCCTTTTCTCTCTCCCCCTCTCTTTCTACCTCCCTTTCTCCACCTCCCTCCCCCCCTTTATCTCCTCTCCCCATCCCCTAGCTACCACTAGGGAGGGTGTCTAGGTCACTGTGCAGACTCAGTCTGGCTGTTTTTTTCCTTCTTTTTGGATCAAAAGCCAGGTCTTTTATACAGAAATCAAAAGACGCTTCTCTGAAGAGAAGAAGAGAAGGGGAGAGAGGAGAGATGAGAGGAGAGAGAGAGAGGAGGGAGGAGAAGAGAGGAGAAGAACTCTGAAAAGGTTTTTATTGTACATTAACCTTAGGCAAATTTTTATATATATATTATATATTTTTATATATATATAAATTATATTGTATATATGCATTAAAGTATATACAGAAAAGAGTGGAGGGGAGAGAGAGAGAGAGAGAGAGAGAGAGAGAGAGAGAGAGAGAAAAAGACAAACAGACAGATAGATAGACAAACAGACACATATAGAGAAACAGACACAGAAAAGGAATTGAGTTGGTAGGTAAGTTACAATCGATACATTATATTGTCCTATGGAAGGTGATGGAGCAGGGTAAAGGAGAGAGAGAGAGAGAGAGAGAGGGGAGAGAGAGAGAGAGAGAGAGAGAGAGAGAGAGAGGAGAGAGAGAGAGAGAGAGAGACAGCCATACAGTTATAATAACTGGACTAGAGGCACGGAGGAAGCATATCAACGATAGTCCACACATAAGCCTGACCGGTGTCAGCATACATTTTTCGGGAAGTTTCTTAGGGCTGAACGTTTAGGTGGCTGCATATGGCTTAAGGAAGATAAGTGCACATTGCATTGTATTGGGCTTCAACAGAGATTGAACCTGCTATAGGCTTCACCAGAGATTGAACCTGCTATATTATGGCTTCAACAGAGATTGAACCTGCTATAGGCTTCACCAGAGATTGAACCTGCTATATTATGGCTTCAACAGAGATTGAACCTGCTATAGGCTTCAACAGAGATTAAACCTGCTATAGGCTTCAACAGATATTGAACCTGCTATAGGCTTCAACAGAGATTGAACCTGCTATAGGCTTCAACAGAGATTGAGCCTGCTATAGGCTTCACCAGAGATTGAACCTGCTATAGGCTTCACCAGAGATTGAACCTGCTATATTATGGCTTCAACAGAGATTGAACCTGCTATAGGCTTCACCAGAGATTGAACCTGCTATATTATGGCTTCAACAGAGATTGAGCCTGCTATAGGCTTCAACAGAGATTGAACCTGCTGTAGGCTTCAACAGAGATTGAACCTACTATAGGCTTCAACAGAGATTAAACCTGCTATAGGCTTCAACAGAGATTGAGCCTGCTATAGGCTTCAACAGAGATTGAACCTGCTACATGACTTCAACAGAGATTGAACCTGCTATAGGCTTCAACAGAGATTGAACCTGCTATATGGCTTCAACAGAGATTGAACCTGCTATAGGCTTCAACAGAGATTGAACCTGATATATAGGCTTCAACAGAGATTGAACCTGCTATAGGCTTCAACAGAGATTGAACCTGATATATAGGCTTCAACAGAGATTGAACCTGCTATATGACTTCAACAGAGATTGAACATGCTATATGGTTTCAACAGAGATTGCACCTGCTATATGGCTTCAACAAAGATTGAACCTGCTATAGGCTTCAACAAAGATTGAACCTGCTATAGGCTTCAACAAAGATTGAACCTGCTATATGGCTTCAACAGAGATTGAACCTGCTATATGGCTTCAACAGACATTGAACCTGCTATCTGGCTTCAACAGAGATTGAACCTGCTATATGGCTTCAACAGAGATTGAACCTGCTATATGGCTTCAACAGAGATTGAACCTGCTATAGGCTTCAACAGAGATTGAACCTGCTACATGACTTCAACAGAGATTGAACCTGCTACATGACTTCAACAGAGATTGAACCTGCTACATGACTTCAACAGAGATTGAACCACACTACATGTTTTCAACAGAGATTTAACTCCACTACATGGCTTCAACAGAGATTGAGCCTTGTATCTGGCTTCAACAGAGATTGAAACTACGATATGGCTTGAATAGAGATTGAACCACGCTAAATGGCTTCGACACAGACTGAACCTGCTATATTATGGCTTGAACAGAGACTGAACCTGCTATATTATGGCTTCAACAGAGATTGAACTCCGCTACAGGCTTCAACAGAGTCTGAACCTGCTATATGCCTCCAAGAGAGATTGAACCCACTCTCTCTTGCTTTCTGGACAGTTTCTGTTACCGCTGGACCACAGGTCCATTGCCCCCTGCTGCTGATGGATGCTCTCGGCTGTTCCAGCATCCCTGTGAAGCATATATAGACGTTTCTTTACTCAGTCCAATTAAATCGAGGAAGATTTTTAACCGCACAAAAATTCGTTCATTCCAGACTGAATGAATCCATTGTAACAAGTTATTTGCCTTCGAGTTGTCCTCCACCCCCCCAACACACCACCATCCCCCCCAAAAAAAAAAGAAGGAACATATTTTACCTTATTCTGTCTACACACTTCTCACCACACCACTGTCAACACAGGAGACTGTTTCTATATTATATATAAAAAAAAGATGTACAGAGTGTGTTGTTTGTAATTCAGTTTTTATTGTTCTCTTTTTCTTGATTTTTCTTGGTGTCGCTTTCGTTCCCTTATGACAGAGATGCATTGGGATTGCAAATGGTTCGCATTTCTTATGCCTGGAAAAGATGAAGGAGAAAGCAGCGGGTGATTATATATTTATATATATATAATATATATATTATATATTATAAATATATATAAATATTATATGATATAATAATATAGAAGTGTGGGTGTTAAAAGAAAATGGAGGTGGGGGGTGGGGGGATGGGCGGGGGCAGGTCATATCATCAACATAATAATTATGTATGATTTTTTGGTGCTTTACAAAAAAAAAACAACAACACAAAACCCCATAGAATTTTAGCATTTCAGTACATGTTTACAGTGTTAATCTGTATGTTTAAAAAAAAAATCTCCCCAGGAATCATGGATAGGAGTTATGTTGTGTGTTTTAGCCCAGATAGAAAGTTGCTTTCTTCTTCTTCTTCTTCTTCTGTAATTCTTCTTCTTTTCTTTTTTTAAATGTCTTTCCTCGGCTAGAGTCCTGAGGTTAACCAATCGTGAGATTTCGCGTATGGGACCGTTTTTACCCACCATGTAGGTAGCTGCATTCCGACTTCAGGAATTCCGACTTCAGGCTGCTTTAATGTCTGTTTATATTTTTTTTGGGTCAACTTTAGCCTGTCCCTGTGTAGCTGTCTAAAGTTCGGGATATTCTGTTATATATCTGAATGATCTGACTGGATGTAAAATTGACATTTTCTTTTCTTTATATATCAGCAGAATAACATTTCTCCCTCTCCTTTGTTTACACCATCCCTCCCTCCCTCCCTCCCTCTCTCTCTCTCTGTGTCTCTGTCTCTCTCTGTGAGTGTGAGAGTATAAGTATTGGGTTATTATTAAGATGTACCCCTACGGGCGGGACTAGATGTAAAAAGGCACATGAGTGCTTATTCATTATCCTCGAAATAAAAGAATTTGTCATTGTCATTGTCATTCTCTCTCTCTTCTTCTCTCTCTCTCTCTCTCTCTCTCTCTCTCTCTCTCTCTCTCTCTCTCTCTCTCTCTCGCTCTCTTTTTCTCCCCACCCTCTCTCTCTTCTCCACCAAGGTCACATGTAACGGACAGGTTGCGTGCTACTTGGGTGCAATCAGGAACGGTAACCCCCCTATCCTTTTATCATTACTGCTGCAGTAAGCGGCCATTACTGTCACGTGATAGCCGGGAATGGTCCCTGAGGGATGGGACACAACTCCTGTCTGATGGTAGGTCTCCTGTTCACTAAAGATAGGTTTTAAAAAAAGTTTTTATTTTTATATTTTACGTTTCTCTGCTACAGCTCCGAGGTTCACCAATGGTGAAATTCTGCGTATGCAGCCGTTTTTGCCCACCTCGAAGGTAGCAGCATTCCGACCCCGGGGATGTTTGCTGGGTATCTTCGAGTTTCCGTAACCCACCGAATGCTGACGTAAATTCCTGGATCTTTAACATACATAATTGATTTCCTGCATGTGTATATGATTATACACACGCGCGGGATTAAGACACTAGCAGGTGTGCACTGGAAGTTAACCTGGGAAATTGTAAAGATCTCTACCCTTAATTCACGAGGCACTGCCGAGATTGGAACCCACGACTTCATGGACCCTTAGTATTGATGTTGAACGGTCTTAACCACTCGGCTATAGCGTCCATCAGAAGACCAGGTTGGAATGGAAAGGGTTGGGGTGAAGGGTCATTTTCTCCTGATGTCATTTCTTTATTTGTTTACTTATTATTATTATTATTTTTTTTTACTGCTTTTCATTAGGGGAATCGTTTTAATCACCATTATGTTCAGAGCTTGAAATTGATTATCTGAAGGTTTTTTGTTTTTTGTTTTTGGTTAGCATAAAGATAATTTCATGAATGTTTGTATGTATGTATGTATGTATGTGCCACGAGTATCTGTATTCATGCCTAACGCACGTGCACACGCTTCTGTGTGTGTGTGTGTTTGTGTGTGTGTGTGTGTAAGTGTGTGTGTGTGTGTGTGTGTGTGTGTGTGTGTGTATGTGTGTGGTGTTGTGTGTGTTGTGTGTGATTTGTGTGTGTGTGTGTGTGTGTGTGTGTGAGTGTGTGTGTATGTGTGTGTGTGTGTGTGTGTGTGTGATTGTTTTTATTCCTAGGATAATGAATAAGTACACATGTGCTTCTTATAGTTTATTTAATGCTCGTGTGGATGTGGTTTTGTAAGTTTTGTCATCCGTATGCACACAATGATCCTCTGTTTTGCGCGCGCGCACGCGCGTTTGCGTGCGTGCGTGAGTGTGTGTATGTGTGTGTTTATTTATCTATTTACCTATTTAATCCTTTATTTCGAGGGCAATGGAATAAGCACTCATGAGCTCTTTTTTACATCCATTCCCCGTGTGTATGCAGTTTTGTCAATTTTGTTATCCGTCCCTACCGGCAGACAGTAACCTATACTCTTTCGCGGAACCTGCGCGCGCGCGCGTGTGTGTAAGCAAACAAAAGTTTCTATAATTAATTACAATGCCCTATCCCTGAAGAGCTTCATTGTTGAAGAGACAATAAATATTAATTTGTCATTCTCTGTCTGTCTGTCTGTCTCTCTTCCTCCATCTCTCCCACCCCCCTGTCTCTCTCTCTCTCTTGACTCTCATCCCCCCTCTCTCTTCTGTCTGTCCGTCTGTCTGTCAGTCTGTCCATGTGTGTTCCTCTTTCTACTGATATGTAGGTTCATAAACTTGATAAGACGACATAAAAAACACCAAAATGTAGCACCAGAAACAAAGCCCTCTATGACAACAAACAAAATAACAACGCACAATTTGTTGATGTGAAGGGTTATCAAAAAAGGCGATCGCCACATTTTTCACACCTGAAACTAATCCAATTTGATGAAAAACAAAGCCGCATATGATACTCCATAGAGAGACTGCTTCTTACAGCAACCTCAGTCGTAGGAGAGAATTGTTAGATCGTAAGTTATTCTGGATAAAAAAGACCGAATAACAGAGAATGGGCAGTTTGCACCAAGGCAGAAAATGAATCGAGAAACTAATTGACAGGTAGAAAAGGAAAAAGGCACTCTTTCATTCTTTCTTTTATTTCAAGAATAATGGAATAAGCACTCATGTGCTTTTTTTTTCATCCAGTCCTCGTGTTTATGCAGTTTTGTCAATTTCGTCACCCGTTCCCACCGGCACCCAAGGGCATACTCTTCCGAAAAGCGGAACGGGTTTTAACGTATGCGCAAGATGTTCTGCGTGCGTTCACACACGGGACCTCGATTTATAGTCTCATACGAAGGACTTTTGTGGAGAGTGGAGTCGGCACTGATGTTAACTCCAGAGGAAAAAATCCTCTTGCACGAGAATCGAACCCGGGTTAGCATATAAAGAATACATCATTGTGACCACCAGGCTATCCCGTCCCCAAAACAAGCAGAAACAAACAGAGGGCTAGGAAAGAGCGAATGTGACATGACCTCACGAAAATGATTACTTGTTAAACATTAATAAGAACCTTAGGGGCTGACAGTGTTAATTTGAATCAGAGCCTTGGTGGCTCTTAATATGGGTGTTTCTCTGATATGAGACGATAAGACCAGGAAGGTTTAGTTTGTTGTGAATGTAGGTTGTTCTTATTTGCCATCTTTAAGACAATATGTTATGGTATCATTGTGAAAACCCCCACATTACAAGACCGTAGAAAGTCTATGAAAAACATTATTTGGAATATCTGGGAAGCGTGAATGTATATGTTTTGGTGATTTTTTGAAATGGTTTGTGTTTTTACATTTTTAAAAATTCTTTTATTTCAAGGATAATGGAATAAGAACTCATGTGCTTTTTTAACGTCAAGTCCCCGTGTGTATGCAGTTTTGTAAATTTTGCCATCCGTTTCCACCGACACATAATGGCCTCCTCTTCCGAAGAGCGGAACAGGTTTTAATGTGTTGTTTACACTTGCATGTTTTCTTGAAAAAATATTGTCAAAGTAAATGAGAAAATTCTAAGAAGTGTTTGAAGCTGAGAAAAAGGATCTGAATGGGTAAACCTATGTGTGAATTCTGTGCGACTGATTGAAATGTAAAACACAGTTTGTGACACAGGAAAAAAAATGGGACGAGGCTTTAAAAACAATAAGAGAATAGTCTAAGAAGGCAAACGTGGCAAAAAAGAGATGAGAACAAGAAAAGAAAATACCCTGAAAGACCGATAATAAAAATGTAGAAACTACCCACACAGACTTTTCAAAAGGTGGGCAACTGTTTAAACTCTAGTATGAAAATATAATAGAAATAGTATGGCTTCTAAAAGGCTGAAACTTGCATATACTGACCACTGAGAAAGAAAATGACAGTACAAACAAAAAAGACACCAACCAACCAACCAACCAACCAACCAACCAACCAACCAACCAACCAACCATCCAACCAACCAACCAACCAACCAACCAACCAACCAACCAAACCAGCCACACGTACATGAATGCACATTTACATATCAGCACATTAAATCATAAGTGGGAAACTGCAGAGACTGCAAAAGCAAACAATGATACGAACACAGAAAGGGTTAAATGACCTGCGGTCACTGTATAATAGCACGGAGGTGGGTAACCTGTGTGTGGTCACTATATAACCGATACTACTGTCAACGGACACTGACAGAAGCCATACATCATACCCCATTCTCTCTGGTTTGCTATGAAGCCTGATTGGTCATACTTTCACATCTGGATGTCTCTCACCTCACCCCGCTTCGCCTCACCTATCCCGCACTCTTGTAAACTTCTGGGCATCACTAGAGATTTTACAACCTCTGGACATAGCCTTGAAAAAATTCCGAAGTTTTACTTTATAATATTCTTGGCACAAACTTTTTCTCTTCGGATTTGAAGACCCTTGTAATTAGACAGGTCATCTGCTTTCATGCTTATTTGTCAAAAAAGGAGGGGGTGGCGGAAGGGGGGGGGGGGGGTAAGGGGGGTAGGGGTGGGGTTGGGGGCTAGTGTTGTTTTATTTTGCATTTTGAAAATCGGCAGAGCATAATGATATATTTGTTAGGCGAGGGTGTTATTCTAGTCTTTGTATTTCATTGATCACAGGTGTGTGTGTGTGTGTGTGTGTGTGTGTGTGTGTGTGTTGTCGTGTGTGTGCGTGTGTATGTGCGTGCGTGCGTGCGTGTGTGTTAGGCACACACAACACGCACCTTCAAACACACACGCAGATATCTACATTCAATCCAACCCAATCATATCGTTTATCTCCTCTGTGGGGTTGTTGGAGGCCTTTCCATAGGAATAGCATCCCAACCATATAGAAAATTCCGTGCTAACGATTCCCTCTTTTCTATCCCTATCTTTGTTTCTGCCTTGTTATCTTTTCTTCCTGTCACCTCCTTCTTGTCCATCTTCTGCCTTCTTGTTGTATTCTCCTGCCTTTTTTTTTTTTTTATACCAGAAAGACTTCAAAGAAACCTATTCTCTCGCACACCCAAGTCGGATGCCCTGGGCCTGACTTGTCAGGCGCTTGATGGCAGCACAACCCATTTTCACTGACAATAGTTTGGCCCAGGCCAAGAGCTGTGTCAGTTATTATTGATGTCAGCTAATTGCCAAGGCCTACATTAAAACGTTGTTATGTTGTAAAATGTTGTGTTGAGATTGCCTTCAGCCATGACAAGCTCTTAACATAACAACCCGCACTCTCCTTTGTTAAAGGAGAAAACAAATCCTCTGAAGTCGGAGTATGGCTGCCTATATGGCGAGGTGCTTGAAAAAGAGTCATACACGCAAACTTCTCATCCGGTGTACTTCCTATCTCACAGTGATTCCCAGGTGGGATGAGTGAGGCAGAGTGCATGTTCTGGGTGACCCCCAGGGTGTAAAGCTGGGGAACGCACAACAACAACAACTGACAATAGTTGCTGTCTGGGCGTTCCATGAAGAAGATAAACTTAGCTCAACTTCTGCCCACAAACAAAACTAACTTCAGTTTGTCCACTCTAGACTTTGAGTACAGAAAAAAATGCAACAACAAAAATGCAACAAAAAACACACACACTATCCCAGAAATGCAGAAATAATCCCACTCCCTCCATCCTGATCTATCTGCAATTCCGTACTGTCTTCTTCTGCAGACAGGAGACCTACCTACCACCACACAGGAGTTGTGTCCCATCCCTCTGGGACACTTCCCAGCCATCACGTGACAATGATGGCTGCTTTCTGCATCAGCAAATGATAAAACGACAGGGCGGGTTACCGTTCCTGATCGTGTTCAACTTGCACGCAACCTATCTATCACGTGAGTGACCTTGACTTGGGGAGGGGGGGTGGGGTGGGTGGGGAGGGGCATGGAAAGGGTTAAAATTTCTTGCTCCGAAATGATTAGATTGATATTTGGGTTTCGCAATTAGGAAGAAGAAGAGGCAGACCAAGGAAGAGCTGGGAGGATAACAGCGAATGGACAGGCCTAGAACTCAACAAAACCCTGAGAAAGGCAGAACAGAGAGGAATGGAGGGAACTGGTTGTTGAGTCTTTGAGGGTGCCCCCACGGTCGTCAGACTACGGGACAGATAGATAGATAGATAGATAGTTAGAATGGGTTAAAGAAAAAGAAAGGGTCAAATTTGCTTCCAAGTGAATAGATTGATATTTGGGTTTGGCAGTCAGAATGGGTTAAAAATGCAATGCCCACCCTCCGCTTACTTGGCTGTTAGAGAATGGGTTAAAAATTCAATGCAGTAACCACTTTTGGCTTCATTGGCTATTCTCATTCAGTGCACCACACACAGGGAAACAATTTTTTCTTGGATTTTAAACTCATGACAAAAATTTTAATGAAGAGGAAAACTTTTCTTTCACTTGAATAAGATGGAAAGCATAATAAAAAGAAGAGGAAACTTGTAAAACTTGCTGCATAGATGCTGTCTGTCTGTCTTTTTGTCTGTGTGATTGTATGTTTGTCTGTCTATCTAAAAAAGTATGTTCTTTCGAGCCAGAAGGCCCATAGAGCCGGAGCTTATCCCGGTTTCTGTAGCGTTAAGCGAACTGATGGTTTTTCACCACCCCTGTGACAGGACGCTAGTCTGTCGCCAGATACTTCCCCAGCAGAGCTGGTACCCACTTGTACACCTGGGTGGAGTGAGGAAAATAGGAGTAAAGTGTCTTTCCCAAGGACACAACACCGAGCCGAGCGGGGATCGAACCCACGACCTCTGGATCACGAGTTGACCACCTAAACCACTCGACCACGGTGCTTCCCTCTGTCTATCTAGGTGCAAGTTTATGTGGAGGAGTTTGGCTAGCTGCAAGAGGGCTATTGGATTTGTAAACAAATCTGCCTAGAGAGAGAACTCGAACTCGAATATTTTAACGAGGATATATGGATAAGCCAGTGGCTTCTTTACACCAGGCCCTCGTCAAAAGAGGGGAAAAAACAATGAACAAATAAGAAAACATTCAACTCAAATAAAAGATAGTAAAGACACTTAAATAACTAAATATATGCATAAATAATATTCAAGCAAAGATTTGCTACATATTGTCAAGCACATGTCTATTCTTATCATTCTAAAACAGATTTACACTATTGACATATTACATATAGACACAAACCCATAGTCAGCTGAACAAGAACCACTTCGGAACAATCATCAGAATTCCGAATCAATGGCCGAAAAAGAGAAAGAAAAGAAAAAGTGGCCCAACCACAAACACCATCATCACAGATTGGCAAAGCCACACACACGCCACTCTAGCAAAAAGCTCTAAGATTTCCTACCCTATCAAAACATAGGAGTGTGTGCATGTGAGAGAGAGAGAGAGAGAGAGAGAGAGAGAGAGAGAGAGAGAGAGAGAGAGAGAGAGAGAGAGAGAGAGAGAGAGAGAGAGAGAGATGCACAACATCTTCAAAATGCTCCTGCAAACTGCACTCACGCACACGCACGCACTAACGCACTCACTGACACACACACACACATACACACACGCACGCACGCACGCACACACGCTTACACGCACACACGTTTACACGCACACACGTAAACATACAACTTTCGTGCCGGCACACACACACACACACAAAGGCGCGCGCGCAGACACACACACACACACACACACACACACACACACACACACACACACACACACACACACACACACACACACACACACACACACACACACACACACATATACACACTCACACACACAAACTTTCATGAAGAGATATACCACAACACACACACACACACACACACACACACACACACACACACACACACACACACACACACACACACACACACACACACACACACACACACACCATCATTATGAAACACAAACCATAATAATCATGACAGACATACTCAAAGTGGAAACAACTTTCATGCGGGCACACACACACACACACACACACACACACCACACACACACACACACACAACACCACACACACACACACACACACACACACACACACACACACACACACACACACACACACACAGAGCAATGCAAAACAAGAAAACCAGCAAACATTAACAGGACAACAAAGAGCATACATTTATAATCCTATCAAATGATGTTATATTTGCATAAAAATTATTTACAACATTTCATATAGATATTTGTAGTACGCCTTTTTTTGAAAGATGTTAAGCAACTTTTGTTCTTGATATAGAAAAGGGATTTAATCCGATAGTTTGCTACCTAAGTAAACAAGGGATGTCATAACTAGATCAGTTCTTGGCCGAGGAGGAACAAGGATAATTTTGTCTCGAATGCTTTTGGCTGAAAACCTTTGACAAAAGGTATGCTGGGGAAATATTGCTCATAATTTTATACATTAGTATACCTTTATTATAACATGTCATAACAAAAGGAAGAATATTGAGCTCAAGAGAGAGAGAGAGAGAGAGAGAGAGAGAGAGAGAGAGAGAGAGAGAGAGAGAGAGAGAGAGAGAGAGAGAGAGAGAGAAGGGTGGGGGGGGGGAGATCTCCTACATATTTATCACAAATAAAAAAAGAATAAACAAACAGAGAAATCCATTCCCAATATATATTTGTCACAAAAGAATAAAAAACAAACAAACACCAAAGTCAAAAAAGAAAAGAAATGATTGTACTCCCCCCCCCCCCCACATACACACACACAAACACACACACACACGCACACGCACACACACACACACACACACGCACACGCACACACACACACATCGCACCCTGCACACACAACATTTCTTTTACGAAAACGACCTGGGCTGTTGACCGTTTTGACAAGTGGGAGCTTGAACAGGGTTGTAAAAGACTCCCTTCAGTTTTTGGCGCCGGGAGGATCGCTGGAAGGTAAATTATTGGTTATAATGGCTCCCTTCAGAGTGAAAAGAAACACGCTGTGTATGGCCACCGATTCATTCATCTTGATCTGAGAGCATGGGAGAAAAAAACACCCCTCTAAAGATGCCCACTAGCTTGCTGAAATAGGGGAAGGGAACAAAAATGAAAATAAGACGGACGCTATAGCCGAGTGGTTAAGACAGTTCGACTTCCATCCTCTGTGTCCATCATGTCGTGGGTTCGAATCTCGGTGTGGGGTGTGGTGAGTTAAGGGTGGGGAATTTTTTATATATTATTTTAACAATCTTCCAGGTCAACTTCCAGTGCAGACCTGCCAGTGCTTTAATTCCATTCGTATATATACACACATGCAGAATGTGCACATTAAAGATCCTGTAATTCATGTCGGGGACGGGATAGCTCAGTGGTCGGAGCACTCGCTTTCCCCCAGCCAAGTTAAGCAGCGTCGAATGTGGTTACCAGTTAGATGGGTGACCGTTTGCGCGCCTTGGCTTCAGTACAGTTCCCCCAGTTCACCCAGCTGTAAATGGGTACCTGCCCTCTTTAGGGTCAGGGAAGGTAAAGCAGCGAGGGAGAGGAGATGGGCGCCGCCCTCAATATGCTGGCCCTAGAGAAGTGAGGTCTCTGACGCCTCGCTCCCCTACGACCTTATAGGTTATGGGACTCCTTTACCTTTTTAATTCGTGTCAGTGTTCGGTGGGGTTACTGAAACACAAGTATACCCAGCATAGATTCTCGAAGTCGGAGTGCGGCTACCTTCATGGTGGGCAAAAAAGGTTGTCTAGACAAACTATCACCATTTGGTGAATCTCAAAGCTCTAGCTGAGGAACAAAAAAGAAATGAAGATTAAAACTGCAGCTGGCCAGGAATTCATTAGCTCTTTAAAATCAAAGCTATGCGAGTTTCCTTAAAAAATAGTACTTTTGCGGTAGAAAAGGTAAGGTTTTGTACTTTTAAACAACTCGACACAGTAAGTGCTACCCTCGTCCCTCTTATATAAGATAACATTTTGTAACCTTTCGTCAGTGACAGTCAAATTTTGAGTGACGACTATGGTGATGATGATGCTGCTCGTCGGTTGAAAAAATAACAAACGGCAACAACACAGGAAACTACAACATAAAGAGAAACGTGGATGAAAGAAAAAGTAAATGAAAAGCATAAAAACAAAATACTACTTCTACTATCAGTGCTATCAGCAAAAATTCCCATTAAACCCCCAAAACCCAACCAACAAAAAATAACGTTACATCAGCTGAAAACCACAACCACAAACAGTAACAATAATGACATAAACATATGAACTTTTTTGGGTCAGAATATGTGATTTTTACTACAAATAGTATGTCCTTTTCAAAATCATTTCACAAAAGAAGCATTTTTCTAGAGCGTTTTGCTGTTGGAGAGAGAGGGGAGAGAGAGAGAGAGAGAGAGAGAGAGAGAGGAGAGAGAGAGAGAGAGAGAGAGAGAGCTAGAGAGAGAGAGAGAGAGAGAGAGAGAGAGAGAGAGAGAGAGAGAGAGAGAGAGAGAGAGAGAGAGAGAGAGAGAATGCCTGTGCTTGAGTATATCATCTTTGCTGAATGCCAATAATCTGATGAAACGATAAAACATAAAAGGGAACTGTTTTGTTTTGTTGTTTTTCCCTCCAGAAACAGAATTAATCTATCAATGCCTTTGAGATCGTACACTCTCTTTCACAGATATGTCTACACAAAGATAATTAAAAAATACCCTACAGAAACACAAGCCTTGTGTTGTTTCTGTAGAATGATTTGATGTTGTTTGTATATGACAGCCCTTAAGACTGTGCAAAATGAACATCAACAAAACCCAAAGACGCATGGTAAAGATGTTTTTCATCGTGAAAAGATTAAATAAAGTGCTGAATATTTTTTTCAGATTTGAAACAAAGCTTGACCCCGACTTCAAATTCTTTTTTCTGACTTACGAATTGTAATTGTACTTCGTTTGAACGGTCAGTCTAGTAAAAATACCACTTGTTTATCTATGTTTAGAGTTGAAAGGGTAAAATAATATTTTTTGGGGGGTAAAATGTAGCAAGAAACAAGTATCCCTGGCATGATTCTGATTTGTGATCAATCTCTTTGAAAGAAGGCCACTTACAACTTAAAACGACCCAAAATATTCCAGCCTGAAACTTTAAGTCAAACGGGAACATATTCAGAATAATACATCTTCAGTGAATGATTCTTTTCCTAGACAAATTCACTTAGTACTTTCTAAACACAACAAATGCCACTACCAAATGTAAAACAGCAACACATTCAGAATAATACATCTTCAGTGAATAATCCTTTTCCTAGACTTCTTCACGTAGTACTCTAAAGTCAATGAATGCCACTACCACATGAAAAACGACTATAGGCATCACAAAAGTGTACCTCCCAAGAGTAAATTGCACGCACAGTAAACTGCACCCCTGATACAAGTTACGCTGCATAGCAGACACATTTTTATGGAAATGGAACAGCTGCCTACGAACATCGTAATCTTCCAAGGTTTAGCAAGCAGAGCGTAGTGTTAAAACTTCTGTAACATTTGTGAGACTTTCGCTAAATAGACGACCTGTCACGTCTTGCCTGGTTAACGCTGTCATGGCGTCTGTCCTTGACCGTTCCTGATCTTAAGCAAACCACGGCTTTATCTGTCTCAGTGCTGGCACAGACATTTGTCAGTCCTACCAGCAGACAGGTGAAGGACATGGTGAGGAGAAGCGAGGGAGAGGGCAGAAAGGAAACATAGTACTGTAAGAGTAAAGAGGAATAGTACTTTATGGTTGTGCGTTGTTTCTGGATTTAAAATGGACATGCACTTTTTTTTCCTGAAAACCTAAAGTCACCAACCGAAATCATTGTCTCAGAATCGAAAAAGTTTATCACTGCGTCTTAAGTGTCTCTGGAAGTTTTTAGTATGATGAAGAGACGCAATTTTCAAGTTGATATACTACTACTACTACTACTACTGCTGCTGCTGCTGCTGCTGCTGCTGCTGCTGCTGCTACTACTACTACTTCTACTGCTGCTTCTACTTCTACGACTACTACTACTACTACTACTACTACTACTACTACTACTACTACTACTACTACTACTACTACTACTACTGTATGGAACTTTTATAGCGCTGAATCTTGTAAAGCATCAAAGCGCTTCAGAAATAATTGGAAACTTGAACCTGTCTATCACCATAGCAATAGGGAAACATAGATTCCCACTTCAGTATTCCTTAGCCTACGAATGCCATTTTACTATATCGTAGTTGCACAGTGAAACAATTGAACATCTTATCTAAAATAAACAAAACTTGAACTTGTGGTTATTCTTGCTTTCAAAATCATAAGATAGTAACAAAAAGAGATTATTATTGGATAGAATCAGCATTTTCCCCCCTGTTAAAATGAATAGTATTTGATACTTTCAATAACTAACTACCCACGTGTGACAGGTTAAACAGCAGAGTAACTTCTGTAATAAGGAAAATAGCTGTCATATTATCAAAAGATGTATTCGATCACAGAGAGAACATTTTGACAGAGAGAACACTTTCCATGCTGAAAAGAAAACATTTTCAACATAAAAAATAGCTTCCATCATGAAGAGAAAAATCCTCATCATCACAAGAGTCAAAATTATTATGAACAGCTTGTATCAAAATAGGACAGATAAGTATCACAAAGCAAATAATTTCCATCAAGAAGTGAAGATTTTTAATAAACAAAAATAGGGTATTTTTCAGGAAAAATTCTATCATAAGGAAAGAAATTTTGTCAAAAAAAAAATGCTGCCTGAAAAAATCATTTTGTTCAAGTAAAAATACTCTCAAGATTTTCTCTATAAACATCCATCATTACATGTACAAGGCATTTTTTAAAAATAATAAAGGTAATACGCAAAAATCTTACCATTGGTGAGCTTCAGAGCTCTAGATGAAGAAAGAACCAAAACAAAAAAAGAGATGTTTCTGTCTCATTCTCTCTGTTTCTGTCGGTCTGTCTGCCTACCTGACAGGCTCTCTCTCTCTCTCTCTCTCTCTCTCTCTCTCTCTCTCTCTCTCTCTTCTCTCTCTCTCTCTCTCTCTCTCTCTCTCTCTCTCTCTCTCTCTCTCTCTCTCTATCTCTCTCTCTCTCTCTCTCTCTCTCTCTCTCTCCCCTCTCTCTCTCTCTCTCTCTCTATTGACTCTCCTCCCCCCTCTCTTTTCTGTCCGTCTGTCCGCCTGTCTGCTGTCCCTATGTTCCTCATTCTACAACCCCGGGAGGTTTGCAACATCAATTAAACATTTTGAAAGACTGCTGTAATGATCTTCAGTTAAATGTTAATATCAATAAAACTAAAGTAATGGTATTTAGGAAAGGGGGATTTCTTTCAAAACAGGAACAATGGTATTACAATGGTATTAGGTTAGAAGTTGTGAATCAGTATTGCTATCTAGGTTTTAGTTTTACAACAAAGATGAGCTGTAAGTTGGGTACAGAACATTTAGTCACTAAAGGAAAGAAGGCAGTGGTTCAGTTGAACAAAGTCTTTCATAGGTATAAAGAAATGAACGTTAATACTTTTTTCAAGATTTTCGACACTAAGATTCAGCCAATGTTGTTGTATTCATCGGAAATATGGGGAACAAACAGACTAGAGCATATTGAGAAAATTCATTTGATGGCATGCAAAAGATTTTTAGGAGTACCTGTAAGAACACCTAATAAGATGGTTTATGGCGATTTAGGCAGATATCCACTTTATGTTAACTCCTGTACAAGCACCATCAAGTATTGGTTCAAACTATTGCAAATGGGTCAAAGTAGAATACCATATCAGACTTACTACATGCAGTTAGAGCTAGACAGCAGTGGTTAATATTGCTGGATTTCAAAAATAAGAGAAATTTTGTGTGAAACAGGTTTTAACATTGTTTGGATGCAGCAAAGTGTTGGGGATGTAAAAGTTTTCTTAGGTATGTTTAAACAAAGATTAGTAGATATGTTTATTCAAGAATAGGATGGGACTCTACGAGATAAAGAGAGGTATGATGTGTATAGATCGTTTAAGAGTGTTTTTGTAAAAGAGCAGTATTTAAACTCTATAGATGTCTACTGCTTTCGTGTAGCAATTACACAAGCAAGATTTAATGTTTTACCTCTTAACAATAATGTTTACAGATATAGTGATAATATCCAAGATAAATTATGTCCATTTTGTAAAACGAAAATTGAAAATGAAGCCCACTTTCTATTGGAATGTTACATGTACTCAAACTTAAGAGAAAAGTTTTTAAGCAAATGTATCAATGTACCATTGCAAGATATATTCAAAGTAAGAAATGATGAGTACAAACATAGTTTGTCTAGATACATTTTTCATTCTATTAACAAAAGGAAAACAATGTTGGCTCAAATACTTTAATGAAAAACTGCTACGGTTTGATATACTCAATATGGATGATTTTCCTTAGATAGCATCTTCTTTCTATGATTGGGTTATGGTTAATTTAAGGTTTATAATCAAGAAATAGAATAAATGGTGTTTTTCTTCTTTAAGCATTCATAAATTGTACTGACATAATCTTTTTGCACGATTCGGCTATGTATATGTTTGTGTTTTTCTACTTTAATCAGTCATAAATCATTATTTGTTTGTGCATTTGCTTTGCCAATGAGATGAATGAACCCATTGTTCCATCCCAAGCCCAACAACAATGTACATTAAATCATTTCAGAGTTCAGAGTTCTCTCTCTCTCTCTCTCTCTCTCTCTCTCTCTCTCTCTCTCTCTCTCTCTCTCTCTCTCTCTCTCTCTCTCTCTCTCCAAAATTGTGTTTTACGTTTTGTATCTTTATAACTGTGCAATGTAAAAAGAATGAATAAAAGAAGTTTGAAAAAATGTTTCTGCCTGAAGACTATGACCTCAGCTATGAAGACAACGTCCAGTGAAGTAAGGGCAGTTGTATGCTAAAATTACTTTTTTTTTCTGCAGAAAGAAGTGTGTTTTCTGAAAAAGACCGTTCTTTTCAGCTTTTGTCACAGTAAGAATATTGCTAGCATTACTTTCTTTTAACATCTGTTCACCGCTGTATTATCAGACGATCACAGAAGGTAAATGTTTAAAAATATGTTTCTACCTTTCATGCACATTGGGGTTCCCATTGGGGATAGGCTGGTGATTAGAGTGATGCGCTCGCGATCTGCTGACCTAGGTTCGAATCTTGTTCAAGATTTTTCCTCTGGAGGTCCTGTGTGCGAACGCACGCAGAACTTCTTGCTCACACATTAAAACCCGTTCCACTTTTCGGAAGATTAGGCCATCGTGTACCGGTGGGAACGGATGACAAATCTACAAAACTGCATACACACGGGGGTGCAGTGGACACACTGGATGTAAAAAAAAAGGCACACGAGTGCTTATTCCATTATCTTCAAAATAAAAACTAAAAAAAGTTAATGATCCAATATTGTTATCAAATCCAAAGACTAGACTTTGGTGAAAGTCAGCACTATAGTTACAGTTTTTAGATTCAAAACATCTTTTTTGCAGATAGAGGTTCATACATATTTTGTGTGATTAAGTGCAATTTTCTGAGTCGAAAATGTGTAGCTGAAAACTTTGGAATTATCTATATTTCTTAAGTATTTTGTAACTGTTCATTCATGATAAATGGCCATGTCATCTATCTTCATTCTGCACAGATTATGAGAAATCAGGCAATATTCTATATTTTCTGTAGAAAACAGGCAATATTCTATATTTTCTCCAGAAAACAGGTAACATTCTATATTTCCTCCAGCAAACAGGTAATATTCTATATTTTCTCAAGAGAACAGGCACTATTCTATATTTTTTAAAATGCAAAACAGGAAATATTCTATATTTCCTCTTGAAAACAAGCAATATTGTATATTTTCTCTAGAAAAAAACAGACAATATTCTTTATTTCCTCTACCAAAACAGACAATATTCTTTATTTCCTCTACCAAAACAGACAATATTTTATATTTCCTCTACCAAAACAGACAATATTTTATATCTCCTCTACAAAACAGACACTATTTTTTATTTATTCTACCAAAACAGACAATATTTTATATTTCCTCTACCAAAACAGACAATATTTTATATCTCCTCTACAAAACAGACAATATTCTTTATTTCCTCTACCAAAACAGACAATATTCTCTATTTCCTCTACCAAAACAGACAATATTCTTTATTTCCTCTACCAAAACAGACAATATTCCTTATTTCCTCTACCAAAACAGACAATATTCTTTATTTCCTCTACCAAAACGGACAATATTATTTATTTCCTCTACCAAAACAGACACTATTTTATATTTCCTCTACCAAAACAGACAATATTTTATATCTCCTCTACAAAACAGACACTATTTTATATTTCCTCTACCAAAACAGACAATATTCTTTATTTCCTCTACCAAAACAGACAATATTTTATATTTCCTCTACCAAAACAGGCAATATTCTATATTTTCTCTACAAAACAGGCAATATTCTATATTTCCTCTACAAAAAGGCAATATTCTATATCTCCTCTACAAAAACAGCAAATATTCTTTATTTCCTCTACAAAAACAGACAATATTGTATATTTCCTTTACCAAAACAGGCAATATTCTATATGTCCTCTACAAAAACAGACAATATTCTACATTTCCTATACAAGAACAGGAAATATTCTATATTTCCTGTACAAAACAGGCAATGTTCTATATTTCATCTACAAAACAGGCAATATTATATATTTTCTCTATTAAAACAGGCAATATTCTTTATTTCCTGTACAAAATAAGATAATGTTCAATATTTCCTCTACAAAAACAGGCAATATTCTATATTTTCTCTACAAAACCAGGCAATATTCTATATTGTCTCTAAAAAACCCAGACAATATTCTACATTTCCTATACAGGAACAGGAAATATTCTACATTTCCCCTACAAAACAGGCAATATTCTATATTTCCTCTACAAAACGGGCAATATTCTATATTTTCTCTATAAAACAGGCAATATTCTATATTTTCTTTAGAAAACAAGGAATAATCTATATTTTCTCTAGAAAAAGGCAATGTTTTATCATTTCTCTACAAAACAGGCAATATTCTATATTTCCTCTACAAAAACAGACAATATTTTATATTTGCTCTACAAAAACAGGCAATATTCTATATTTCCTCTACCAAAACAGGCAATATTCTATATTTCCTCTACAAAAACAGACAATATTCTATATTTCCTCTACCAAAACAGGCAATATTCTATATTTTCTCTACAAAACAGGCAATATTCTATATTTCCTCTACAACACAGACAATATTCTATATTTCCTCTACCAAAACAGGCAATATTCTATATTTCCTCTACAAAAACAGACAATATTTTAAATTTCCTCCACAAAACAGGCAACATTCTACATTTCCTCTACAAAAACAGGCAATATTCTTTATGTCCTCTACAAAAACAGACAATATTCTATATCTCCTCTACAAAAACAGGAAATATTCTTTATTTCCTCTACAAAAACAGACAATATTTTATATTTCCTCTACCAAAACAGGCAATATTCTATATTCTCTCATTTAGTGCTTTCAAGCGTCAGCTGCTTGTAATAAAAAAAAGAAAACACATTCTAGCACCTCTCACTTCTTTTCTCCTGTGATAAAATTCTCATGTAAGACTTTTTCATAAAACGCAACCATAACCCATCTATCCATATCATTCTGTCTCTCTTCATCTTTGTCAGAAGACGCTTGATTTCTTAATAAAACGAGCTGGTCTTTTCATCCAGAAGAGGGATGAGAAAACAGCCAGACGTAAGCCTCTGCACAGGGATCCAAACACTGCTCAGAGGGAGAGACAGAGGGAGAGAGGAAGGGAGGGAGAGAGAGAGAGGGAGAGAAAGAGGGAGAGAGGGAGAGAGAGAGGGAGAGAGAGAGAGAGGAAGGGAGAGAGAGGGAGGGGGGAGAGAGGGAGGGGGAGAGAGGAGGGAGGGAGAGAGAGAGGTAGAAAAGTAGAGGGGAGAGAGACAAAAAGAGAGAGGGGAGAGGGAGAGGAAGGGAGGGAGAGAGAGAGAAAAAGAGAGGGGGAGAGAGAGGAAGAGAGAGAGGAAGAGAGAGAGGAGAAGAGGGAGAGAGGGAGAGAAAGAGAGGGAGAGAGATAGAGGGGAGAGAGAGAGAGGGAGAGAAAGAGAGGGAGAGAGATAGAGGGGAGAGAGAGAGAGAGAGGGAGAAGGAGAGGGAGAGAGAGAGGGGGGGAGGGAGAGAGAGAAAGGGAGAGAAAGAGAGAGAGAGAGAGAGAGAGAGAGGGGAAAAGGGAGAGGAGAGAGAGAGAGAGAGAGAGAGAGAGAGAGAGGGAGAGAGCGAGCGAGCGAGAGAGAGTTTCAGAGGCAGTGAGAGAGAGAGAGAGAGAAGAGCAAGAGAGAGAGAGAGAGAGAGAGAGAGAGAGAGAGAGAGAGAGAGAGAGAGAGAGTGAGAGAGAGAGAGAGAGACAATGACAATGACAATGACAATGACAAATTCTTTTATTTCGAGGATAACGAATAAGCACACATGTGCTTTTTACATCCAGTCCCGCCCGTTAGGATACATCTTAATAATAATAACCCAAATACTTATACAGTCTCACAATAAAAACAAGGGGAAATAACCCTTTTCTAACCCGAGGGAGGAGAGAGAGAGAGAGAGAGAGAGAGAGAGAGAGAGAGACATACCAGAGAGACAGAGAGATGACAAATGTAGAAGTTTGCATGACACAGAGATAAAGATAGATAGATAGAGAGACAGAGACATAGACAGACAGAGAGGCAGACAGACATTTTCATTTTTTTCAAATTTTTTTTCCATTTTCATACCACCTTAAGTCAAACAGACAGACAGACAGATAAACAGACAGACAGACAGACAGATGTAGAAGTTTGCATGGCACCGTGGGAGATGGCGGGGGAAGGAGGGAGAGGATGGGAGGAGGGGATGGGGGGATGGGGGTATAGCATGGACGAGCATGCAGCACCAAAAGGCTCCATGAATAATTCTACCTCAGCCCAGTTCGGGATGGGGGTAGCTGGGTAAAATGACCTTTACCTCTGTCCATCGATTTGGGAATGCTGCCATTTCCCTGTTTCTGCTTTTGTCCTGAGCAAATGGGGATGAGAAAAGAGAGGGAGAGCAAAAGCGAGAGTGAGAGAGAGAGAGAGAGAGAGAGAGAGAGAGAGAGAGAGAGAGAGAGGAGCGTAAAGATGTGGGAAGAGAAAGGAGAGAGAGAAAGAAAGAGCGAAAGATGGGATCAGAAAAGAGAGGGAGAGAGAGAGAGAGAGGGGAGAGAGAGAGAGAGAGAGAGAGAGAGAAGCATGAAGATGTGGAAGAGAAAGGAGAGAGAAAGAAAGACCGAAAGATGGGATGAGAAAAGAGAGGCAGAGAAAGAGAGAGAGAGAGAGAGAGAGAGAGAGAGAGAGAGAGAGAGAGAGAGAGAGAGAGAGAGAGAGAGAGGAGCGTGAAGATGTGGAAGAGAAGAAGAGAAAGGAGAGAGAGAAAGAAAGAGCAAAAGATGGGATGAAAAAAGAGAGGGAGAGAAAGAGAGAGAGAGAGACAGAGACAGAGAGAGAGAGGAGCATGGAGATGTGGGAAGAGAAAGGAGAGAGAGAGAGAAAGAAAGAGCGAAAGATGGGATGAGAAAAAGGGAGAGGGAAGAAAGGAGGAGGAGAGAAATTGCGGAAGGGTGATGATAAGTGGTAGCTCTGGCAGAGTTAAGGTCAATGATGCTGGATGTCTGTATAGGGAATCATAACAAAAGCCAAAGGATGGCCAGGCTACGAGTGCTTTTCTTGTGTTATATATTGGACTCTTGTTTTACTTGTTCGTTTTTTCTTCCACTCATTGTTTTCTTTTCTTTAGTTGTGTTTGTCTCCTTATTTTTTTTTTTAGCATTCTTTTGTCTTTTTCTTGTCCCCCCTCCTTTTCTCTTTATTTTCCTTGTCCTCCTCGTGATTGTGGTCGTCATCTTTTCCCCTCTTTTTGTTCTTGTTCTTGTTCTTGTTGTTGTTGTTGTTGTTGTTCTTGTTCTTCTGCTTCTTCTTCTTCTTCTGCTTCTTCTTCTTGTTCTTGTTCTTGTTCTTCTTCTTGTTCTTGTTCTTCTTCTTGTTCTTCTTGTTCTTCTTGTTCTTCTTGTTCTTCTTCTTCTTCTTCTTTTTCTTTTCTTCTTCTTCTTCTTCTCTTCTTCTTCTTCTTCTTCTTCTTCTTCTCTTCTCCTTGTTGTTCTTCTTTCTTCTTCTCCCTCCTCCTTCTTGTTGTTGTTGTTGTTGTTGTTGTTGTTGTTGTTGTTGTTGTTGTTGTTTTCTTCTTCTTCTTCTTTCTTCTTCTTCTTCTTCTTCTTCTTCTTTCTTCTTCTTTTTCTTCTTCTTCTTCTTCTTCTTGTTCTTGTTCTTGTTCTTCTTGTTCTTGTTCTTGTTGTTGTTGTTGTTGTTGTTGTTGTTGTTGTTCTTCTTCTTCTTCTTCTTCTTCTTCTTCTTCTTCTTCTTCTTCTTCTTCTTCTTCTTCTTCTTCTTCTTCTTCTTCTTCTTCTTCTTCTTCTTCTTCTTCACTTTAACATAAAGAAACTGAAAATAACAAGGCAGCACTAACGTTAATCTGGTTTGTCTACAGCTGTATCTCATGCTTTTAGGTTTATTTTATTGATCAAGCAGAGATGGCTAAATCTAAGCTCGTCCTAATAATGTAAGTAAAAAGGTAAAGGGGTCCCATAACCTGTGTGGTCGTAGGGGAGCCAGGCGTCAGAGACCTCAACTTCTCAAGGGGGCCAGTATATTGAGGGCGGAGCCCATCTCCTCTCCCTCGCTGCTTTACCTTTCCTGACCCTAAAGAGGGCAGGTACCCTTTTACAGCTGGGTGAACTGGGGGAACTGTACTGAAGTCAAGGCGCGCGAAAACGGTCACCCATCCAAGTGGTAACCACGCTCGACGCTGCTTAACTTGGCTGGGGGGAAAGCGAGTGCTCCGAACACTGAGCTATCCCGTCACCTAATAATGAGTCCAAAATAATTGCAACAGCGGTAAAGAAAACTATTAGCAAATTGAACAGAGGATTAATTGAGGGAGTTTTTCTTCCTCAAACGCTCCGACAGCAACTACTGTTGTCTGTCATAGGAGCAAAAATGTGTTGCGTTGCCATTAAGCACCTGACAAGGCAGGCCCAGCGCGTCTGACTTCTGCGTGGGGAAAGAATTGTTATCTGTTAAGTTTTCCTAAAAAAACCGGGGGATAGGAGGAGAATGGACAGAGAAAGCAGAAAAACGACAAGAAGGACGTGACAGGAAGAAAAGGAGGAACGAAGAAATAAAGACAGGAATAGAGAAGAGGGAGTTCCTTGCACATAATCTTCCAGAAAGGGGGGGGGGGGGGGGTGCTATTTATACTGTCCTCTCTCCCCCCACAGCCTCCACACAACCCCACGAGGGAATTGAAAGAGGGAGTGAATCGAATTGTCTATTGGGTTCCATATAGTTTGTGTTGCGTGCCCATATCCAGTTCCCCCTCCTCTCTGCTTGCTCATCTTATATGTATATATACATATAATATATATATATATATATATATATATATAATATATATATATATATATATAAATATTTTATATATTTATATATATATATATATATATTTATATGTACTTCCCATGCAGAATGTGCTGTTTGGTCTTTATATCTCCTCGTCCTGTTTCTTGACATCTATTCATCTAAAATGATCACCCCACGTCTGTAGTTTAAAAAAAATGACACGTTATGCTTATGACTGCTGTCCTTCTCCTTGTTCATTTCCTGCCTGAGAGCTGTAGACACATCGGGGAGATAGTATGCTTTGCCCAAAAGTAATCAAAGACTATGTTGTTTTTATGTCAGGAAAATGCCAGTTTTTGCTTAACAACCGCTCCCAAAGCAGGCGATATGATCAGAATAGCTTCTTATTATAAACAAAATGATCAAACCAGAGATGTTCGCCTTCTTATGTTCAATAATCTCTCTGTTTTCAGCACAAATCCATTTACATTCTATCGACTAAGAAATTTTGTCATTTTGCTCATTGTACTTGTATCGACGTTCATAGTAATCCCATTTTCAAAATTATCTTTGTTTGTCTCCAAGCTGAAGATTTTCTTTTTGCATTCGTGAAGACAGTATCATTATTTTGGCTCAGACATCTATGGCACCGATAAAGGAATTTCCATCTTTACAGCACACGACAACATTGCATTGCTATCATGGGATAGAATTCATGTCTGCAGCATTTACACTGGCTTTCATGCATTCCAAAACAGGGAAACATATTCATACAACTAACTTGCTGACTCCACTCCCCCGAAAGTCCTTCAGATGAGGCTATAAACTGAGGTCCCATGTGTGAACACACGCAGTACATCTAGCACACACGTAGAAAAACCTCGTTCCGCAAATCAGAAGAGTAGGCCATTGCATGTTGGTGGGAACAGGTCACAAAATTAAAAAAAATGCATGTACACTAGTGCTGTGTTTAGAAATCATCCCTAAAGCTGAAATGATGCAACCTTAATGTAGGGCAAAAAACGGTCGTATATACAATAACCACACCATCATTGAACCTAGGACCTTTAGCCAAGGAACGAAAACAAATACAAACTCTGTGTAACTGATGAATCAGCCACTTGACCCTAAATAGATATTCCATAATTAGACAGACTGGAAGTTTTCAGACTTTTATTAGTGGAAAGGATTGAAACAGGCCAAACACAAGGAATCAGATGACAATTATTCCGTCAATTATTTTATGTCCATTCAGGTAAACAGATCATCAAGTTTCACACAAAGATCATCAGGGGTATTAGAGTATTTTTCATGTCTGTCTTTTCCAACTTATTGGCAAATTACATTGTTCACTTACAGAGAATTACATTTACAGACACACACACACACATATACACGCGCGAGCGCGCACGCACACACACACGCACGCACGCACAGAGAGGAAAAATTTGTTATGCAGACAGAAAGGAACAGAAAGATGCAGACAAAAACAGTTGTTGATATCGATACACATATTTATGCACAAGAAAGAAAGAAAGACCGTACATTAAAAAAAAGAAAGATCGCCGAAATAGGAGTTAAAACTAAAAGTAGAAAACACATAAATACAACTAAAACAAAATAAAACTCGGTATAGAATGGCTGTTATATGAAACTAAACCAAAAACTGTCACTTTTCACTTTATCTTTCAGATTTAACCTTTCCATGGGCCAAAAAGAAATCATGCTATTTGTTAACTTGTTTTCTAATGATATATTTAAACTAATATCAACAGAAACAATGCGTGGAGCTCCTACCGATGACACCAGCCAAGGAGACTGCTGAGTTGGGTCGATATAAACAGAAATGTAGTAAGTGAAAGGAAGCAGCGACTCCTCATATAACATCCACATTCAAGTGTCTGGTGTTGATCAGTTTCTTTATGATCTTTGTAGAATCTTCTATTGAGTCAGACAGCTTCAGAGGGACAGGGTAGCAAACCCCAATATTCCAGTCATTCATTTCTGGAATCAAAAGCTCGTCATTTATTCTTGATTTTGCTAGGGACTTTTGCTGTCCTGATGCCTAACATCTCATTTCACGCATGCCCATTCAGAGATGGAAGGAAGGAAGGAAAGAGAGGAGTGTGGAAGGAGCGCTTCAACGTGGATGTCGGAGAACAGGAATCTGAATGAAAGGGGACTTCAGCAAGGGAGCCGTTGTAGGTGGCGTTGTGTGTTGTGTGGGGTGAGTTATTGGCCCTGCTGACATGCCATCCGATTTCATCTTTATTTCTCCCTCCGCGCTCTCTCCTTTCCTTCCTTCTGCAGGGAAGGTCAGACAGTCTCATCACAGCCTGTGCTGCCTGTCCACGCTGGCATTCTGATTCTCACACCTCTCTCTTCTCTGTTTGTCTGTCTGTTTATCTGTCTCTGCCTATCTGTCTGTCCATGCTGACATTCTGTCTCTCACACTTCCTTCCTCTCTATTTGTCTTTGTCTGTTTGTCTGTATTTCTCTTACATCTGTCTGTCTGTCTACTCTCGTCTGGATGTTATAAATGTTCGTGGTATAACAAACTCAAAAATGAAAGGAATCACTTGAGGTAGAAAGCAAATGCTTCTATACAGTTTTCGACCTAAATTAATAAACATTTCTGAGGAAAACATGCCTGTGGAGTTCCAAACCAAAGAAACGTTTTTCTCTTTTCTCCTGATTGGGTTTATCTTGTATGTTAGCTGATTTTTGTATACATAGTAGTTAAAAAAAACAGTCGCTGTACGCAGACTGTTTGTGTTTAAAGAACATCTACAAACTAATCCACTTGGCAGAAGTATGACCAGCCTATTACTTGATGCTATGTAAAAGCCGTGTGTGCGTGTTAGATACATTTGTGGTTTTGCAATTGGGCAAATGCTGCCATGCCAGGAATGGTGAAATCTTCAAAGCGTCTATTTGATTTTCTGCATGGGTGGCCATAGGAAGATGATGAAAGCACTGGGGGATGTGTTGTTAGGTTTTCTTTCCTTGTTTACCTTTTTCTTCATTCTTTGAGCTTTCATTAGTGTTGATATGCCAGTATGGAATGACATGTACCTAAGTCCCAGCTGTCTCCTTCTGTTTGTGAAAGGCTCAGACAGCAACTATTGTTCTCTGTCATATAGCGAAACTCTGTTGTGCTGCTGTTAAGCACTTGACAAGTTAGGTCCAGTGCAGCCGACTTGGATGTAGGAGAGAATTGTTCTCACGCAAGTCTTTCTGGAAAACAAGGCAGGAGCCTGGGCCAAGTGGGCAGAAAACAGACAAGAAGGAGGTGGCAGGAAGAAAGGAAACAAGACAGAAACAAAGAGAGGGATAGCAAAGAGACAATATCTAGCATAGAGTCTTCAGAAGATGGGGATGCTATTTATACTGATAGTCCCCCAGCATCCCCGTGGGAGACTTCTGAGGTTTAAGTTTAAACTAAAATAAATTACATGTTTATTAAAAACGTGCTTGTAATCTTTAGCTTTAAGATGCTTCTTACAACTGGCATCCTTCTCCTTATATCCCTGATCACATCTCTTGACATACTGGTACATAAATTCCTCCATTTGTAAAACTCGGGCATCATTTTCCAAGGTATCAAGAAATCCCAATTGTTTTTGTTCAATTCAAAATATCTGACAAAAATATTCAACTTTATAAGCTATCTGCAGGAAAAGAACGTCAACCATCTAAAGGAATTCCAGCTTTACAGCACATGATAACAGTGCATTTCTATCTTGTGATAGAGTTCATGTCTGAAGCATTTGTAATGGCTTTCATGCATTCAAAAACAGGGAAACATATTCATACAACTCAGTCGCTGACTCCACTCCCTCGAAAGTCCTTCAGATGAGGCTATAAACTGAGGTCCCATGTGTGAACACACGCAGTATATCTAGCACACACGTAAGAAAACCTCGTTCCGCAAATCAGAAGAGTAGGCCATTGCATGTTGGTGGGAACAGGTCACAAAATTTAAAAAAAATGCACGTACACTGGTGTTGTGTTTAGACATCATCCCAAAGTTGAAACAATGCAACCTTAACGTAGGGGCAATAAGAGTCGCACTTAATTGCAAAACCACACCATCATTGAACCTAGGACCTTTAGCCAAGGAACAAAAAAAAATACAACTCTGTGTAACTGATGGATCAGCCACTTGACCCTAAATAGATATTCCATAATTAGACAGACTGGAAGTTTTCAGACTTTTATTAGTGGGAAAGATTGAAACAGGCCAAACACAAGGAATCAGATGACAATTATTCGTCAATTATTTTATGTCCATTCAGGTAAACAGGTCATCAAGTTTCAGACAAAGATCGGGGTTATGGAACGTTTTTCACAAATGTGATTGGCAAATTATATTATGCACTCACAAAGAAACATATACATTACAGAGAGAAAGAGAGAGCGAGAGAGAGAGAGAGCGAGAGAGAGAGAGAGAGAGAGAGAGAGAGAGAGGGAGAGAGAGAGACTGAGAGACAGACAGACAGACAGAGACAGAGAGAGCATTTGTCATGTAGACAGAAAGAAATAGAACTTGCAGACACAAAACAGTTGTTGATATAGATACACGTTTGTACGCAAAAAATAATTGTGATACATAGAAAATGAAAGAGCGTGAAAAAGTAAATTAAAACTGAAAGTAGAATACATATAATACAATGAAAACAAAAGAAAAACTGGTTATAGATTAGCTATTATATGAAAGTAGGCCAAACACTGTCAGTTTTCACTTTATCTTACAGATTTAACCTTTCCATAGCCCCCCCCCCCCCAATCATGCTATTTGTTTACTTGTTTTCTAATGATATATTTAAACTAATATCAACAGAAACAATGCGTGGAGCTCCTACCCATGACAGCAGCCAAGATGACAGCTGAGTTGGATCGATATAAACAGAAATGTAGTAAGTGAAAGGAGGCAGCGACTGCTCATATAACATCCACATTCAAGTGTCTGGTGTTGATGAGTTTCTTTATGATCTTTGTGGAATCTTCTATTGAGTCAGACAGCTTCAGAGGGACAGGGTAGCAAACCCCAATATTCCAGTCATTTCTGGAACCAAAAGCTCGTCATTTATTCTTGATTTTGCTAGGGACTTTTGCTGTCCTGATGCCTAACATCTCATTTCACGCATGCCCATTCAGAGATGGAATGAAGGAAGGAAGGAGAGGAGTATGGGGGGAGCACTTCAACGTGGATGTCGGAGAACAGGAATCTGAATGAAAGGGGACTTCAGCAAGGGAGCCGTTGTAGGTGGCGTTGTGTGTTGTGTGGGGTGAGTTATTGGCCCTGCTGACATGACATCCAATTTCATCTTTATTTCTCCCTGCGCGCTCTCTCCTTTCCTTCGTTCTGCAGGGAAGGTCAGACAGTCTCCTCACAGCCCGAGCTGCCTGTCCACGCTGGTATTCTGATTCTCACACCTCACTGTTCTCTGTTTGTCTGTCTGTCTGTTTATCTGTCTCTGCCTATCCGTCTGTCCATGCTGACATTCTGACTCTCACACTTCACTTTTCTCTGTTTGTCTGCCTGTCTGTCTGTTTATCTGTCTCTGCCTATCTGTCTGTCCATGCTGATATTCTGACTCTCACACTTCATTCCTCTCTATTTGTCTTTGCCTGTTTGTCTGTCTTTCTCTGGACATCTGTCTGTCTGTTTGTCTGTCTTTCTCTGTACATCTGTCTGTATGTCTACTCTCGTCTGGATGTTATAAATGTTTGTTGTATAACAAACACAAAAATGAAAAGAATCACTTGAGTTAGAAAGCAAATGTTTCTATACAGTTTTGGACCTAACTTAATAAACATGCCAGATGAAAACATGCCTGTGGAATTCCAAACCAAAGAAACATTTTTCTCTTTTCTCCTGATTGGGTTTATCTTGTATGTTTGCTGATTTTTGTATACATGGTAGTTAAAATAAAGAGTTGCTGTACGCAGACTATTTGTGTTTAAAGAACATCTACAAACTAATCCACTTGGCAGAAGTATGACCAGCCTATAACTTGATGCTCTGTGAAAGCCGTGTGTGCATGCTAGATCCATTTGTGGTTTTGCATTTGGCCAAATGCTGCCATGCCAGGAATGGTGAAATCTTCAAAGCGTTTATTTGATTTTCTGCATGGGTGGTCATAGGAAGATGATGAAAGCACTGGGGGATTTGTTGTTAGGTTTTCTTTCCTTGTTTGCTTTTTTTCTTAACTCATTGAGCTTTCTTTAGTGTTGATATGCCAGTATGGAATGACATGTACCTAAGTCCCAGCTATCTCCTTCTGTTTGTGAAAGGCTCAGACAGCAATTGTTGTTCTCTGTCATATAGCGAAACTCTGTTGTGCTGCTGTTAAGCACTTGACAAGTTAGGCCCAGTGCAGCCGACTTGGAAGTAGGAGAGAATTGTTCTCATGCATGTCTTTCTGGCAAACAAGGCAGGAGCCTGGGCCAAGTGGGCAGACAGTAGACAAGAAGGAGGTGACAGGAAAAAAGGAAACAAGACAGAAACAAAGAGAGGGATAGCAAAGAGACAATATCTAGCATAGTCTTCAGAAGATGGGGATGCTATTTATACTGATAGTCCCCCAGCATCCCCGTGGGGGGACTTCTGAGGTTTAAGTTTAAACTAACAAAAATTACATGAATGTTAAAGAACGTGCTTGTAATTTATGGCTTTATGCTGATTCTTACAACTGTCATCGTTCTCCATATATCCCTGCTCAAGTCTCTTGACATACTGATACATAAATTCCTCTATTTGCAAAACTCGGGCATAATTTTCCAAGGTATCAAGAAATCGCAATTGTGTTTGTTCAATTCAAAATATCTGACAAAAATATTCAACTTTATAAGCTATATGCAGGAAAAGAACCTCAACCATTTTTGTATCTATGGAATTACGGAGTTAAAGTGAACATGGGATTTTCTCAAAACCATGGACAGTGGAATTCATGGTTATTATAACTCAAGTCAGTGTGGATTTTTATTACCTCCCAGGTCAACCTAAAGTGAAGACCTGCCAATGTCTTAATTCCCTTTGTGTATAGTTATACACAAGCAGAAGATCGAACATGCATGTTAAACATCCGGTAATTTATGTCAGCGTTTGGGTAGACACATGAACATATCGTACCCAGCACATGCCCTGTACAAAAAATGAACTGCTCTGAAGTTATAATGTGTTGTCTGAGGCCAGATCGCAGACCTGCAAAATGACAAGCACAGGAGAAGACCAGGTACTACGCATCCCACACAGAAAGGAACCCAGCGAAGAGAAGACGAAGAAGAGCCTGTGCTTTCTCTACAAGGCTAATGTGCCTGACTTCTGAACTACAACACTGACAGTGTCCACAACAACCAGTTCCCATATTCAGTTGAGGCAAAAACTAAATCCTTTAACAAATTCTCAAAGACCGATTCTTTGCCTGTTAAGAAAAGAGGCTGTTAGTCAACTTTTCTGGAGTGCAACTTTTTCAGACGAAAGGTAAAGTGGTTGGTAATCAGTGCAACATTTTCCAACTGGCTGAGTCTGTGACTGGTCGTAATCAGACAGAACTTTCTGAAGTTTGCCAAAGGAGTGATATTTGGGGAGTGTCTGAATAGGCAGGTTTATTCGTGTGTAAAACACAGTTGCCTACGCTGATGGAATGCAACCAGAAGCAGCAAAGCAGATATTTCTGTGCTTGACAAAAAAAGGAGAAGTTGATGGTACCAAACTGTTTACCATAATATGTAGACATGGACTTTGGAGGCATGGTTTCTGTCTTACTGTCAATTATTACTGCAAAGTCAGAAGTCTTTCTGACAGTTTTCCAAGACTACAGCCTGTGCAGGATTACAAGCTGTTATTACTGTCGGTTTTCATTTTCAGAGGACCCAGCATTGGTTTCTGCCACCTGGGAGTAAAGAAAGTGAAAAAGAAATCTTGATGATGTTGCACTATTTAACTCAATTGCCTTTGTATAAATGTGTTTGTACTGCATTTATATATATCTGTATGTATGTATGTATGTATGTATGTATGTATGTATGTATGTATGTATGTATGTATGTATGTATGTATGTATGTATGTATGTCTGTATGTATGTATGTATCTGTCTGTCTGTCTGTCTGTATGTTTGTCTATCTATCTATCTATCTATCTATCTATCTATCTATCTATCTATCTATCTATCTATCTATCTATCTATCTATCTATCTATCTATCTATCTATCTATCTATCTATCTATCTATATCTACATATAATATATATATGTATATGTATGTGTGTTTGTATATATATTTAAATAGCGAACTAGCTAGGTAATAGATAGAAAGACAGTCACACACACATACACACATTCACACCACACACATACACACGCACACATGAACCCCTAGCCCCCCCCCCCCATCACACACACATACTCACTCACTCACTCAGTGTATGCGGCTGTGCAATTGCACTCCACCATGGTACACACATTCATAAAATTTACCCTTATATATAACTACCTTCTATCTGTCCCGTAGTCGGACGACCGTGGGGGCACCCTCAAAGACTCAACAACCAGTTCCCTCCATTCCTCTCTCTGTTCTGCCTTTCTCAGGGTTTTGTTGAGTTCTAGGCCTGTCCATTCGCTGATGTTATCCTCCCAGCTCTTCCTTGGTCTGCCTCTTCTTCTTCCTCCTTGGACAGTGCCTTGTAAAACTGTCTTTGCAAGTCCTTTGGATCTTGTGACATGCCCATACCTTTTAAGTTTACGCTTTTCACGATCGTTAGAAGGTTCTCATAGGGTCCAATGGTTTGGTGGATTCTGTTATGCACGCTTTCGTTGCTTATGTGGTCTTTGTAGGAGATGCCAAGGAGTCTCCGAAAGCATCTCATCTCCACCGCCTGTACTCTATAACTCTATAACTACCTACCAAACAAAATCTTTGGAAAATCACGTGCATGCTATGGAAATAAGGAACAAAAGAACCCAGTGCACTTTTGAAAAAGAACCATGTACATTAATGTGTCCCACTCCCTATCGCTCCTTTAGCTTCGTTCTGTCCTCTGTGGACAGAAAACCTACCATCAGACAGCCGTCCGACAATTCCCAGAAATCACATGACAATAATGGTTGGTTATTACATCAGTAATACCAACAAGGGACGGGTCAGTTAGGTGGTCAGAGCACTCGCTCTCTCCCAAAGCTAAGGTTAAGCAGCGTTGAGCGTGGTTGCTTAGTGGATGGGGGGGGACTGTTCTGCGCCTTGCCTCCAGCACTGTCCCCCAGTTCACCCAGCTGTAAATGGGTACCTGCCCTCTTTAGGGACAGGAAAGGTAAAGCAGCGAGGGAGAGGAGATGGGTGCTGCCCTCAAAACTGTTGGACCCTGGAGAAGCTGAGGTCTCTGACACCTTGCTCCCCAACCACCACGTAGGTTATTGGAACAGCTATAAATGTATATTTTTACTTTAATGGCGACGTGATAGGGGGTTTCAATCCCGACACAGCCTATTTGTTATAAGCAGGCTTAAATGCCTGAGCCGAGGCAGTAAAGGGGTTAATGTTGTTTGGGAATGAACAGAATGACGCTGATTAAAAAACCCGGCCAACATTTCACCTTATAGACAATCTCTGAAATGACGAAACACTGTCTTTTGTTGTGATTTTTAAAAAATAATAAGAATCACACAGATTATATATGATGAATGACCTTTCTCCTTCACTGTTCCCCCCTCCATTTTCTTCATTACCAGCCCCGCCAGTTTTTAAAAAAAATCATCCCCTGCTTTCTCCTTCATCTTTTCCAGGCATAAGAAATGCAAACTATTTCAAATCCCAGTCCATCTTTGTCATCAGGGAACAACAGCGACGCAAGAAAAGTTCAGAAAAGAGAAGAAAAAATAACGTTATAGACTGGGCATGCACTCTGTACAACTTTGTGTGTGTATAGAAACGATCTTATTAATTGACGGATTGGTGATGTGAGTGTAGGCTGGCTAGAAGGGTAAAATAATATTCCAGGGTGTTTTTGGAGTTGAAGGGCCACACTATTGGTTACAATTAATCCATTCACTTTGGAATGAATACATTTTTGTGTGGTTAAAATTCTTCCTCGATCTAATTGAAATGAGAAAAAACCCCTCTGCAGATGTAAATATCTATTAATTAATTGTAACTGGCTGCATGTGAAAGACTGAAATGAAAGCGCTTTGATTTGTGTTTTTTTTGTGCAAGATATAGCGCTGTATAAATTCCATGTATTATCATCATCATTATTATTATTATTATTATTATTATTATTATTATTATTATTATTATTATTATTATTATTATTATTATTATTATTATTATTATTATTATTATTATTATCATCATCATTATCATCATCATCATCATCATCATCATCATCATCTTCCATAGGAATGCTGAGAAAGGTGAGAGCATCCATGTGTCCACCACACCGTTAATACATAAGAACTTTTCGATACAAGCAAATTGTACAGAGTGTGATGCCTGGTCTGTAACGTTATTTTTGCTTCTCTAGTCTCCACTTCCTTGTTTTGCTTTCATTCCTTTATGTCAAAGACGTGTTGGGATTACACATTGCTCACAGGAATCATTGGATCTGTGGTCTAGCGGTGACAGAACCATTTTGAAAACAAGAAATAGTGGGTTAAGTCTCTTTGAAGCCGGATTTCCCCTCATCGTTTGGGAAATGAATGCTTGTCTTTGAGGTAAGATAATAAACAATAGTCCCATGCACAACACACATTTAGCACACGCAAAAGAAACGATATCACCATCACCTTCCGTCACCATCACCGATCCCTCAGATTCCGAATCCTTTGGGGCGCCTTCGAAGCTTTGTCAACCACCTTTCTCCAGTCCTCTCGTCTCTCAGCCGCCCTCAGGGTGTCTCTCAGCTCCCTGTCTGTCCACTCTCCCATCTCTTCCTTTCTCTGCCTCTTCTTCTTCCTCCCTTCACTGTGCCTTGAAGGATTGTTTTAGCAAGACCAGAGGAGCGTGTGACATGACCAAACCTCTTCAGTTTTCGTTGTTTGAGGAGTGTTTGAAGGTCAGTATAGGGCCCGATTTCATTGTGGATGCGTCTCTTGACTTCTTCATTCGTGATGATATCACCAAGGAACCCCAAAAGGTTATGAGAGAATAAAACCCCAACCTCTTCGTGCTCATACAGAGGGTGTGGGTGTGTGCATTATTCTGTTGTTGCTCCTTCAGTGCCTTCATCTCGAGCTACCATCAACACTAACTTTGTCTCTCACTTCTTTTTCCCTGTTCTACCATCCTCATGCAGAATTATTCTATGTATCAGTTGTAACACACAGACCACATCAATTCTTTCTTTTTGTCTCTGTCTGTATGTCTGCTTCGGTGTGTGTGTTTGTGTGTGTTTATGCGCGCAGGCGCGTGTATGTGTGTGCTGGTGCGTGCATGTGTGTGTGTGTGTGCGTGTGTGTGCCTGTGTGTATTTAATTTTTCTCTCTCTCTCTCTCTTTCTCTCTCACATATACTAGCCATCCTAATGTATTTAGTCTCTGTTTGCTTTTGGGATGCAGCAGTCAATAATATCATTAGCAAATTTAGCTTTATACTTATGCAAAAACCTTTGAATAGAAAATATCATGTCATGATTTTTTGGGTTTATTGTTCTCATTTTTTCCCCATAGTGGCTGTAAGCTTAGCACTGTAGATTTATTTTACATGTGTTTCTCACAGCTGTACTCTCTCCCCTGTATTCTTATCATTAATAAGATATTTGATCATCAGACCTTTTCATATATGGGTCAATGGCCCGCTTTATGAGTAAACCTTTTCAGAGTTCTGTGAGAATCCTCTCTTGATTTCTTCACTACAAGATCTGGTCTTTTGATCCAGAGGAGGGATGAAAAAGACAGCCAGCCAGAGGGAGCCTGCACAGGGACTTGATGACTGCAGGGATTAGGAGGATGGTGGTAAGATGAGGAAAGTAGAAACGTGGAGAGGAATGCATAGCTTTGCATGTAGTGGCTGGAGGGAAAGGGGCCCAGGAGGGTGGTAGTGGAGAAGGGGTGGGGATGGGGGGGTTGAGAGGGAGCATGAGTGCGCATGGAATACAAGCGTTCCATGAATAATTCTACCTCAGCCCAGTTCGGGATAGGGGTAGTTGGGTAAAATGGCCTTTACTTCTGTGCATCGATTTGGGGGCTGTTGCCATTTCCATGTTTCTGCTTTTGTTCGCACAGAGAGAGAGAGGGGAGAGGAGAGAGAGATGAGAGAGAGAAGAGAGAGAGAGAGAGAGAGAGAGAGAAGAGAGAAGGACGAGAGAGAGAGAGAGAGCCCAGGCAGAGTTACGGTCAATGATGCTGGAGCTGTATAGGAATAACAACAGCGAAGGATGGCCAGGTTACAAGTGCTTTTCCTGTGCTAAATATTGAATTTCTTGCTTTTTTCTGTTCTTTTCTTCTTCTTTTTCCTTGTGTTTCTTCTGCGTATTCTTTAATTTTTCAACATTTTATTTTTATTATCATTGATTTTTTCCCTCTTCTTTTCACTACGTTTTCTCTCTATACGTTTTCTTTTAGATAATTTTCTGTAATTCACCCAAGTCCCACTCCTGCCCCTCTTACTTGTTATTGTTCTTTTTGTTCTTGTTGTTCTTGTTCTTGCTGTTCTTATTCTTGTTGTTTTGTTGTTCATGTTCTTGTTGCTCGTGTTCTTGTCGTTCTTGTTCCTCATTATTCTTCTCGTTGTTGCTGTTGCTGTTGTTCTTGTTCTTCTTGTTTTTGTTCTCTTGTTCATGTTCTTCTTGTTCTTCTCCTTCTTGTTCTTGTTCTTCTTCTTGTTCTTTTCTTGTTGTTATTGTTGTTGTTCTTTCTTCTTTGTTGTTCATGTTTTTCTTGTTCTTGTTATTCTTGTTCTTGTTGTTCTTGTTCTTCTTGATCCTGTTCTTCTTGTTCTTGTTCTTCTTGTTCTTGTTCTTCTTGTTCTTGTTCCTCTTGTTCTTTTTGTTCTCCTCCTTGTTCTTCTTGATCTTGTTGTTGTTGTTGTTGTTGTTGTTGTTGTTCTTCTTCTTCTTCTTCTTTTTCTTCTCTTCTTCTTCTTCTTCTTCTTCTTCTTCTTCTTCTTCTTCTTCTTCTTCTTCTTCTTCTTCTTCTTCTTTCCTTCTCCTTCTTCTTCTTCGAAATGATGAACAGGCAAACTCAGAACTTCCCTGTTTCCGATCTGCCTGAATTTGTACCGACAATTTCAGAAAAAAAGCCTAGTCAAAAGTAAACAAAGTAGTATTTTGTTCCAAATTAAGATCATTGATATATTGATTATAATACCAGCATAACAGTAACAGGGATTAATGAAGAGGACTGTTAGAAGATTTATGATGGCAAAAATAATTTATAGATTGAAAAGACATGTCTCCTGCTTTTCTTTTTAAAGGTTAGGTTGCGTGTCTGGTATTCTTTCTGTTACCTACCCCTACATCCCTACATTTTTATGGACACAATTGTTGCAAATTCGTCATACTTGCCATCTAATCAGACTGTACGGTTTTGTCTTCCATGACCTCCCATCTCATTTCCTGGTATCTATTCCTCTTGAGGGATCTTCAATGCCTGTCTTGATGATCCTGCAAGTATGTCTATATAAACTGAAAGCCATTCTTCTTCATACAGCTTTCCTGACAGAGAGCTATCGACACAGCAGAAACATTATGCTTCCTACGAAGCTAATCAAAGCTGATGCTTCTTTTCTGAACTGAACAGCGCAAATGTTATGAAATAATAACGATCAGAGCCACTGACACAGCTCATTATATCTTATGGCTTCTATATGGAATAGGCATAACAAACATGAGAGAATGTCGTCAACTTGATGGCTAGTGCAGCCTATAATTTTGTAGAAGAAATTTTGTATACTAGGATTTTAAAAAATGTTTTCCATTGTTGTGTCTTTTTGTATGTATGTTCTTTACTGGTCATATCTTTAAAGTTATGTTCATTATTTTGTTTCAGCCAACGATTTTTTTCTGCTTCTAAAAGTAATATATTAATATATATATATATATATTATATATATATTTATTTATATATGTATATATATATATAATATATATATATTAATTTTAGGGCTCCAGTCATCTCTGGGCCATCTGATAATTCCAATATATATATATATATATATATAATTTTAGGGCTCCAGTCATCTCTGGGCCATCTGATAATTCCAAATATAAAAGTTTGCCAGGTGTAATTTTCTTTTTTACTTTACTTTTTCTTTCGGCTTGTACCGATGGGCGTCGCGGGGAAATACAGTGGTCTGTCAGAAGCAAGGCAGGAGGGTGGCCTGGAGAAGGGACAGACATCTCGTGGGCTCTGATGGTGTCTGCCACGGAGTCGCTCCATCGTCGTTTTGGTCTTCCTCTGGCTCTCCAGCTAGAGTATCATCTGGTGGTGTATGCCCGAAAAGCTGGTTGGTTTGGGGGCATACGTGTAAGGTGTCCGAACAACTTAATTCTTTGTTGTTCAACGTGTTGTAGGACTGGGGTTGCTCCTACCATGTCTCGTATCACCTCATTTCTGATCTTGTCTCGCCTGGTCTTGTTTACCACTTTCTCAGGCATTTCATTTCACAGGTGACCAGTTTTCTCTCAAGGACTTTAGTTAGGGCCCGTGTCTGGCATTGGTCTGTCAGCGTTGGTAGAAAAATGGCTTTGAAGAGTTTAGCCTTAGTGCTGGTGGGAATGCTGGGGTGTTTCAGGAGAGGGGCAAGTTGGCAGCTGACTGTGTTGGCTTTCTGGCATCTGGTCTCCATTTCTCTGTCTAGTTTGCTTTTTTCAGTGAAGGTGCTGCCCAGGTATTTGAATTCACTGGCTTGCTTCAACTGGATTCCGTTGACGTTGATATCCAGTTTGTTTGGTCTTTTGCTGACAGTCATGACTTCGGTCTTGCTGGCGCTGATCATCATGCCGTATGTCTCACAGCTTTCATTGAGCCGGTCTGTGTGTTCCTGGAGCTGTATCTTATCATTATTCATCATTGCCTGGTCGTCCGCAACCATGAGTTCCTTTAGTGCCTCAAGGCCTGGGTTGGCTTCCTTTGTGATCTGATCCATGTAGATCACGATTATGAAAAAGACAACGACAGAACGAATCTCATCTGATTCTCCTGTTTTTGTAAAATGGAAAAAAATCCCGTCAGTCTGACTGTTTAAATGAGCAGCATCCCCTGTGAAAACCGCGTTTGAAAGTGTTTGTTTTTAATTCAAGAAAGGTACAGAATAAATAAAGCAAACAATGTTACACTTCAATTGCTTTGTTCATCGTTTTACGCATATCGACATGAGGGAAATCAACAAAATATCAGCTTTCTGTCAAATGTGAGGTAAGGTATCGTTTGTGCCCATAACTTTGAAAGTTTTTGTCACACACACACACACACGCACGCACGAACGCACGCACGCACGCACGCACGCACGCACGCACGCACGCACGCACGCACGCACACACACACACACACACACACATGAATGCGGACAAAAACCACAAACAGACAGTTTAACAGGCAGATAGGGGACAGAAGCATGCAGAAAGAAGCCAACGAAAACAGTTGTTGATAAGGAAAAGTATTTATAGATATTCATGTTATGATAAAACAAGATTTTTTTTAAAAAGAAGAAATAAAAAAAAAAGTAAGAAGGAAACAAAAGCAAAAAACAGCCGGCAGGGCCAAACGATACAAAACAAACAGGACAAGAACAAACAAAAAAGATGACATTATCACAAAGCAATATCTGATCACAAATCAGTATTTCAAACTATTTCATGCAATATTACGTTCTCCCTTAATGCCATTCATTTTTGCATCTGTTAGAATTTTGTATATATATTTTTTTAGAACAGATTTTCTTTATGACATGTTTACAACAATCTAAACAGAAATCTGAATAGGGGCAGACTTTTTCCTCACAGCATCAACAATAAAGCATTTGGTACAGAGAGGTTTTCTGTAGGTCTTTGTAGAATAAATCTATCAGGTGCAATAGCTTGTGATGGACACAGTAGTAAACCCCTTATGTCCCATTTATTTCCTGGAATCAAAAGCTCATCAGTTATTCTGGATGTTGCTGGGGCCTTTGCTGTCCTGATGCCTAACATCTCATTTCACGTGAGCATGCAGGGAGAAACACTCAGCCCGTTGAGAGATGGAAGGAAGGAAGGAAGGAAGGAAGGAGAGGAGAGGAGTGTGGAGGGAGCACTTCAACGTGGATGTCGGAGAACAGGAATCTGAATGAAAGGGGACTTCAGCAAGGGAGTCGTTGTAGGTGGCGTTGTGTGTTGTGTGGGGTGAGTTATTGGCCCTGCTGACATGACATCCAATTTCATCTTTATTTCTCCCTCCGCGCTCTCTCCTTTCCTTCCTTCTGCAGGGAAGGTCAGACAGTCTCCTCACAGCCCGAGCTGCCTGTCCACACTGGCATTGTGATTCTCACACCTCACTCTTCTCTGTCTGTCTGTCTGTTTATCTGTCTCTGCCTATCTGTCTGTCCATGCTGACATTCTGACTCTCACAATTTACTCCTCTCTATTTGTCTTTGTATGTTTGTCTGTTTTGCTTTGTACATCTATCTGTCTGTTTGTCTGTCTTTCTCTGTACATCTGTCTGTCTGTTTGTCTGTCTTTCTCTGTACATCTGTCTGTCTGTCTACTCTCGTCTGGATTTTATAAATGTTTGTGGTATAACAAACACAAAAATAAAAGGAATCACTTGAGTTAGAAAGCAAATGTTTGTATACAGTTTTGGACCTAACTTAACAAACATTTCAGAGGAAAACATGCCTGTGCAATTCCAAACCAAAGAAACATTTTCCTCTTTTCTCCTGATTGGGTTTATCTTGTATGTTTGCTGATTTTTGTATACATGGTAGTTAAAAGAAGAGTCGCTGTACGTAGACTATTTGTGTTTAAAGAACATCTACAAACTAATCCACTTGGCAGAAGTATGACCAGCCTATAACTTGATGCTATGTAAAAGCCGTGTGTGCGTGCTAGATACATTTGTGGTTTTGCAATTGGCCAAATGCTGCCAGGAATGGTGAAATCCTCAAAGCGTCTATTTGGTTTTCTGCATGGGTGGTCATAGGAAGATGATGAAAGCACTTGGGGATTTGTTGTTAGGTTTTCCTTCCTTGTTTGCTTTTTTTCTTAACTCATTGAGCTTTCTTTAGTGTTGATATGCGAGTATAGAATGATTTGTACCTAAGTCCCAGCTATTTTTGTTTGTTTGTCAAAGGCTCAGACAGCAACTATTGTTCTCTGTCATATAGCGAAACTCTGTTGTGCTGCTGTTAAGCACTTGACAAGTTAGGCCCAGTGCAGCCGACTTGGAAGTAGGAGAGAATTGTTCTCACGCAAGTCTTTCTGGAAAACAAGGCAGGAGCCTGGGCCAAGTAGGAAGAAAATAGAAAAGAAGGAGGTGACAGGAAGAAAAGGAACAAGGCAGAAACAAAGAGAGGGATAGCAAAGAGACAATATCTAGCATAGAGTCTTCAGAAGATGGGGATGCTATTTATACTGATAGTCCCCCAGCATCGCCGTGGGGGGACTTCTGAGGTTTAAGTTTAAACTAACAAAAATTACATGTATGTTAAAGAACGTGCTTGTAATCTATGGCTTTATGCTGATTCTTACAACTGTCATCATTCTCCATATATCCCTGCTCAAGTCTCTTGACAAACTGATACACAAATTCCTCTATTTGTAAAACTCGGTCATCATTTTCCAAGGTATCAAGAAATCCCAATTGTTTTTGTTCAATTCAAACTATCTGACAAAAATCTTCAACTTTATAAGCTATCTGCAGGAAAAGAACGTTAACCATTTTTGTATCTATGGAATTATGGAGTTAAAGTGAACATGGGATTTTCTCAAAACCATGGACAGTGGAATTCATATTTATTATTATTTTTATTTTATTTTATTCTTTTATATCGAGGATAATGGAATAAGCACTTATGTGCTTTTTTTACATCCAGTCCCGTGTGTATGCGGTTTTGTAAATTCTGTCATCTGTTCCCACCGGCACACAATGGCCTACTCGTACGAAAAGCGGAACAGGATTTAACGTGTGCGCAAGATGTTCTGCGTGTGTTTGCACACGGGACCTCGGTTTAAGTCTCATCCGAAGGACTTTTGGGGAGAGTGGAGTCTGCACTGATGTTAACTCCAGGGAAAATATCCCCTTGAACGGGAATCGAACCCGGGTCGATTCAGATTGCGAGCATAATATTATAACTCAGTCAGTGTGGATTTTTATCACCTCTCAGGTCAACCTAAAGTGAAGACCCGCCAATGTCTTAACTCCCTTTGTGTATAATTATACACATGCAGAAGATCAAACATGCACGTTAAACATCCGGTAATTTATGTCAGCGTTTAGATGGGTTTCGGACACATGAACATAATTATCGTACCCAGCACATAATAATAATAATAATAATAATAAATAATAATAATAATAATAATAAATGGAATTTATATAGCGCTATATCTTGCAGAGACAAATCGAAGCGCTTGCACTCTACTCATTCAAGTCCAAATGTGCACGCACACACACAGGTCACACACCCTGGCAGGGTAATAGAATCTTGGCTGTTGAAGGCAGGGAAAAGCTATGAGATGAAGCAGGAGTGGAAAATCTTAGGTTTGAAATAAATATGTCTTGAGACTGGATTTAAAAGTGTCACAAGAAGGCTTTTGGCGGAGAGAGAGAGAGAGAGGGAGGTCATTCCAGATCGATGGACCAGAAATAGAGAAAGAGCGACGGCCGATGGTGGATTGGTTGAATCTAGGTATTCGTAAGGACAAGGTATCTGCAGCAGAGCGAAGAGAACGAGAAGGAGTGTACAAGTGAAGACATTCACAGAGGTAGGCGGGTGCTGTTTTGTGGAGACATTTGCCCTGTACCAAAAAAAAAGAACTGATCTAAAGTCATAATGTGTTGGCTGAGGCCAGATGGCAGACCTGCAAAATGACAAGCACAGGAGAAGACCAGGTACTACGCATCCCACAAAGTAAAGAAACGCAGGAAGACAAGAAGAAGAGCCTGTGCTTTCTCTACAAGGCCCATGTGCCTGACTTCTGAACTACAACACTGACATTGTCCACAACATCCAGTTCCCATATTCAGTTGAGGATAAACTGTCCTGCAAAAAACTAAATCCTTTAACAAATTCTCAAAGACCAATTCTTTGCCTGTTAAGAAAAGAGGTTGTTAGTCAACTTTTCTGGAGTGCAACTTTTTCAGACGAAAAGGTAAAGTGGTTGGTAATCAGTGCAATATTTTCCAACTGGCTGAGTCTGTGACTGGTCGTAATCAGACAGAACTTTCTGAAGTTTGCCAAAGGAGTGATATTTGGGGAGTGTCTGAATAGGCAGGTTTATTCGAGTGTAAAACACAGTTGCCTACGCTGATGGAATGCAACCAGAAGCAGCAAAGCAGATATTTCTGTGCTTGACAAAAAAAGGAGAAGTTGATGGTACCAAACTGTATACCATAATATGTAGACATGGACTTTGGCGGTATGGTTTCTGTCTTACTGTCAATTATTACTGTTAAGTCAGAAGTCTTTCTGACAGTTTTCCAAGACTACACCCTGTGCAGGATTACAAGCTGTTATTACTGTCGGTTTTCATTTTCAGAGGACCCAGTATTTGTTTCCGCCACCTGGAAGTAAAGAAAGTGAAAAAGAAATCTTAATGATGTTGTTCTTATTTAACTCAATTGCCTTTGTATAAATGTGTTTGTACTGCATTTATATATATCTGTATGTATGTATGTATGTATGTATGTATCTGTCTGTCTGTCTGTCTGTATGTATGTTTGTCTATCTATCTATCTATCTATCTATCTATCTATCTATCTATCTATCTATCTATCTATCTATCTATCTATCTATCTATCTATCTATCTATCTATCTATCTATCTACATCTACATATAATATATATATGTATATGTATGTGTGTTTGTATATATATTTAAATAGCGAACTAGCTAGGTAATAGATAGAAAGTCACACACACATACACACATTCACACCACACACATACACACGCACACATGAACCCCTAGCCCCCCCCCCCCCCCCAATCACACACACATACTCACTCACTCACTCAGTGTATGCAGCTGTGCAATTGCACTCCACCATGGTACACACATTCATAAAATTTACCCTTATATATAACTACCTTCTGTCTGTCCCGTAGTCAGACGACCGTGGGGGCACCCTCAAAGACTCAACAACCAGTTCCCTCCATTCCTCTCTCTGTTCTGCCTTTCTCAGGGTTTTGTTGAGTTCTAGGCCTGTCCATTCGCTGATGTTATCCTCCCAGCTCTTCCTTGGTCTGCCTCTCTTCTTCCTCCTTGACAGTGCCTTGTAAAACTGTCCTTTGCAAGTCCTTTGGATCTTGTGACATGCCCATACCTTTTAAGGGTTTACGCTTTCACGATCGTTAGAAGGTTTCATAGGGTCCAAAGGTTTGGTGATTCTGTTATGCACACTTTCGTTGCTTATGTGGTCTTTGTAGGAGATGCCAAGGAGTCTCCGAAAGCACTCTCATCTCCACCGCCTGTACTCTATAACTCTATAACTACCTACCAAACAAAATCTTTGGAAAATCACGTGCATGCTATGGAAAAAGGAACAAAAGAACCCAGTGCAACTTTTGAAAAAGAACCATGTACATTAATGTGTCCCACTCCCTATCGCTCCTTTAGCTTCGGTCTGTCCTCTGTGGACAGAAAACCTACCATCAGACAGCCGTCCGACAATTCCCAGAAATCACATGACAATAATGGTTGGTTATTACATCAGTAATACCAACAAGGGACGGGTCAGTTAGGTGGTCAGAGCACTCGCTCTCTCCCAAAGCTAAGGTTAAGCAGCGTTGAGCGTGGTTGCTTAGTGGATGGGGGGGGGACTGTTCTGCGCCTTGCCTCCAGCACTGTCCCCCAGTTCACCCAGCTATCAATGGGTACCTGCCCTCTTTAGGGACAGCAAAGGTAAAGCAGCGAGGGAGAGGAGATGGGCGCTGCCCTCAAAATGTTGGACCCTGGAGAAGCTGAGGTCTCTAACACCTTGCTCCCCAACCACCACGTAGGTTATTGGAACAGCTATAAATGTATATTTTTACTTTAATGGTGACGTGATAGGGGGTTTCAAGCCCGACACAGCCTATTTGTTATAAGCAGGCTTAAATGCCTGAGCCGAGGCAGTAAAGGGGTTAATGTTGTTTGGGAATGAACAGAATGACGCTGATTTAAAAACACCAAACATTTCGCCTTATAGACAATCTCTGAAATGACGAAACACTGTCTTTTGTTGTGATTTTTAAAAAATAATAAGAATCACACCGATTATATATGATGAATGACCTTTCTCCTTCACTGTTCCCCCCTCCATTTTCTTCATTACCAGCCCCGCCAGTTTTTAAAAAAAATCATCCCCTGCTTTCTCCTTCATCTTTTCCAGGCATAAGAAATGCAAACTATTTCAAATCCCATTTCCATCTTTGTCATCAGGGAACAAAAGCGAACGCAAGAAAAGTTCAGAAAAGAAAGAAAAAATAACGTTATAGACTGGCATGCACTGTGTACAACTTTGTGTGGGTATAGAAACGATCTTATTTATTGACGATTGGTGATGTGAGTGTAGGCTGACTAGGGGGTTTAAAATAATATTCCAGGGTGTTTTTGGAGTTGAAGGGCCACACTATTGGTTACAATTAATCATTCACTTTGAATGAATACATTTTTGTGTGGTTAAAAATTCTTCCTCGATCTAATTGAAATGAGAAAAAAAACCCTCTGCAGATGTAAATATCTATTAATTAATTGTAACTGGCTGCATGTGAAAGACTGAAATGAAAGCGCTTTGATTTGTGTTTTTTTTGTGCAAGATATAGCGCTGTATAAATTCCATGTATTATCATCATCATCATTATTATTATTATTATTATCATCATCATCATCATCATCATCATCATCATCATCATCATCATCATCATCATCTTCCATAGGAATGCTGAGAAAGGTGAGAGCATCCATGTGTCCACCACACCGTTAATACATAAGAACTTTTCGATACAAGCAAATTGTACAGAGTGTGATGCCTGGTCTGTAACGTTATTTTTGCTTCTCTAGTCTCCACTTCCTTGTTTTGCTTTCATTCCTTTATGTCAAAGACGTGTTGGGATTACACATTGCTCACAGGAATCATTGGATCTGTGGTCTAGCGGTGACAGAACCATTTTGAAAACAAGAAATAGTGGGTTAAGTCTCTTTGAAGCCGGATTTCCCCTCATCGTTTGGGAAATGAATGCTTGTCTTTGAGGTAAGATAATAAACAATAGTCCCATGCACAACACACATTTAGCACACGCAAAAGAAACGATATCACCATCACCTTCCGTCACCATCACCGATCCCTCAGATTCCGAATCCTTTGGGCGCCTTCGAAGCTTGTCAACCACCTTTCTCCAGTCCTCTCGTCTCTCACCCGCCCTCAGGGTGTCTCTCAGCTCCCTGTCTGTCCACTCTCCATCTCTTCCTTTCTCTGCCTCTTCTTCTTCCTCCCTTCACTGTGCCTTGAAGATTGTTTTAGCAAGACCAGAGAGACGTGTGACATGACCAAAACCTCTTCAGTTTTCGTTGTTTGAGGATTTGTTTGAAGGTCAGTATAGGGCCCGATTTCATGTGGATGCGTCTCTTGACTTCTTCATTCGTGATGATATCACCAAGGAACCCCAACAGTTATGAGAGAATAAAACCCCAACCTCTTCGTGCTCATACAGAGGGGTTGGGTATGTGCATTATTCTGTTGTTGCTCCTCAGTGCCTTCATCTCGAGCTACCATCAACACTAACTTTGTCTCTCACTTCTTTTTCCTGTTCTAACCATCCTCATGCAGAATTAATTCTATGTATCAGTTGTAACACACAGACCAAAATCAATTCTTTCTTTTTGTCTCTGTCGTCTGTCTACTTTGGTGTGTGTGTATAATATTGTGTGTGTTGTGTGTTGTGTTGTGTGTGTGTGTGTTTATATGCGCAGGGGCGCGCGTGTGTGGTGTGTGTGTGTGTGTGTGTGTGCCTGTGCGTGCACGTGTGTGTGTGTATGTGTATGTGTATGTATATGTGTGTGTGTGTGTGATGTGTATGTATATGTGTGTGTGTGGTGTGTGTGTGTGTGTGTGTGTGTTTAATCCCTCTCTCTCTCACATATACTAGCCATCCTAATGTATATTAAGTCTCTGATTACTTTTGGGATGCAGAAGTCATAATATCACTAGCAAGTTAGCTTTATACTTATGAAAAAACCTTTGAATAAAAAATACCATGATGTCGTGATTTTTTTCCATTTTTCTCATTTCCCCCCCCATAGTGGCTGTTAGCTTAGGACTGTAGATTTGTTTTGCATGTGTTTCTCACAGCTGTACTCTACCCTTGTATTCTTATCATTAATAAGATATTTGATCATCAGACCTTTTCATATATGGGTCAATGGCCCGCTTTATGAGTAAACCTTTTCAGAGTTCTGTGAGAATCCTCTCTTGATTTCTTCACTACAGGATCTGGTCTTTTGATCCAGAGGAGGGATGAAAAAGGCAGCCAGCCAGAGGGATCCTGCACAGGGACCTGACGACTGCAGGGATTGGGATGATGGGGGTAAGATGAGGAGAGTAGAAACGTGGAGAGGAATGCGTAGCTTTGCATGTAGTGGCTGGAGGGAAAGGGGCCCAGGAGGGTAGTAGAAGAGCAGTGTGTGTGTGTGTGTGTGGTTGAGGGAGCATGAGTGCGCATGGAATACAAGCGTTCCATGAATAATTCTACCTCAGCCCAGTTCGGGATAGGGGTAGTTGGGTAAAATGGCCTTTACTTCGGTGCATCGATTTGGGGCTGTTGCCATTTCCCTGTTTCTGCTTTTGTTCGCACAGAGAGAGGGAATGAGAGAGAGAGAGAGAGAGAGAGAGAGAGAGAGAGAGAGAGAGAGAGAGAGAGAGAGAGAGAGAGAGAGAGAGGCCCAGGCAGAGTTACGGTCAATGATGTTGGATGTCTGTATTGGGAATAACAAAAGCGAAGGATGGCCAGGTTACAAGTGCTTTTCCTATGCTAAATATTGAATTTCTTGCTTTTTTCTGTTCTTTTCTTCTTCTTTTTCCTTGTGTTTCTTCTGCGTATTCTTTAATTTTTCAACATTTTATTTTTATTATCATTGATTTTTCCCCTCTTCTTTTCACTACGTTTTCTCTTTATACGTTTTCTTTTAGAGAATTTTCTGGTTATTCACACCTGTCATGCTTCTGCTCCTCTTCCTTCTTTTTGTTTTTGTTCTTGTTGTTCTTGTTGTTCATGTTCTTGTTGCTCTTGTCTTGTTGTCTTGTTTTTCATTCTTCTCGTTGTTGCTGTTGTTGTTGCTGTGGCTATTGTTGTTGTTTTTCTTCTTTTTGTTCTTGTTCTTTTTGTTCTTCTTCTTGTTCTTCTTGTTCATGTTCTTGTTCTTGTTCTTCTTGTTCTCCTTGTTCATGTTCTGTTCTTGTTCTTGTTTTTCTTCTTCTTGTTCTTGTTCTTCTTGTTCTTCTCCTTGTTCTTCTTGTTCTTGTTCTTGTTGTTCTCTTGTTCTTGTTGTTCTTGTTCTGTTCTTCTTGTTCTTTTCCTTGTTCTTCTTGTTCTTCTTGTTCTTGTTCTTGTTCTTCTTGTTCTTGTTCTTCTTCTTGTTCTTGTTCTTCTTCTTGTTATCCTACTTGTTCTTGTTGTTATTGTTTTGTTCTTGTTCTTGTTCTTCTTCTTGTTCTTGTTCTTCTTCTTCTTCTTGTTCTTGTTGTTGTTGTTGTTGTTCTTCTTCTTCTTCAAAATGATGAACAGGCAAAGTTAGAACTTCCCTTTTCCCGATCTGCCTGAATCTGCACCGACAATTTCAGAAAAAAAGCCGAGTCAAAAGTAAAGAAAATAGTATTTTGTTCCAAATTAAGATCATTGATATATTGATTATAATACCAGCATAACAGTATCAGGGATTAATGAAGAGGACTGTTAGAAGATTTATGAAGACCAAAATAATTTATAGACTGAAAAGACATGTCTCCTGCTTTTCTTTTTAAAGGTTAGGTTGCGTGTCTGGTATTCTTTCTGCTACCTACCCCTACGTCCCTACATTTTTTATGGACACAATTGTTGCAAATTCTTCATACTTGCCATCTAATCAGACTGTACGGTTTTGTCTTCCATGACCTCCCATCTCATTTCCTGGTATCTATTCCTCTTGAAGGATCTTCGATGCCCATCTTGGATGATCCTGCAAGTATGTCTATATAGACTGAAAGCCATTCTTCTTCATACAGCTTTCCTGACAGAGAGCTATAGACACAGCAGAAACATTATGCTTCCTACGAAGCTAATCAAAGCTGATGCTTCTTTTATGAACTGAACAGCGCAAATGTTATGAAATAATAACGATCAGAGCCACTGACACAGCTCATTATATCTTATGGCTTCTATATGGAATAGGCATAACAAACATGAGAGAATGTCGTCAACTTGATGGCTAGTGCACCCTATTATTTTTTAGAAGAAATTTTTTATACTAGGATTAAAAAAAATGTTTTCCATTTTTGTGTCTTTTTGTATGTATGTTCTTTACTGGTCATATCTTTAAAGTTATGTTCATTATTTTGTTTCAGCGCCAAAGAATTTTTTCTGCTTTCTAAAAGTAATATATATATATATATATAATTTTAGGGATCCAGTCATCTCTGGGCCATCTGATAATTCCAAATATAAAAGTTTGCCAGGTGTAATTTTCTTTTTTTTTTTTACTTTACTTTTTCTTTCGGCTTGTACCGATGGGCGTCTCGGAGAAATACAGCCATCGGTCAGAAGCAAGGCAGGAGGGTGGCCTGGAGAAGGGACAGACATCTCTTGGGCTCTGATGGTGTCTGCCACAGAGTCGCTCCATCATCGTTTTGGTCTTCCTCTGGCTCTCCAGCCAGAGTATCTGGTGTTGTATGCCCGAAGAGCTGGTTGGTTTGGGGGGCATACGTGTAAGGTGTCCGAACCAATTGATTCTTTGTTTGGTCAAAGTGTTGTAGGACTGGTGTTGCTCCTACCATGTCTCGTATCACCTCATTTCTGATCTTGTCTCGCCAGGTGTTGTTCAGGCATTGTTGTTGTCTTCAATTTAACGTCTGTTCACTCTAAGTGATATTAGACGAGGGAAATAGAAAGTGTTATGGAAGTAAAAGAAGGGATAAGAAGGAGTGGAAGGAGAAAAGGTTAAGAAATAGCATCAGTGTTACTTAAAAAGTTATTTACTTAAAAACTCCAAAGTGTTACTTAAAAATTATTTACTTAAAAACCTCCAAAGTATAGATTGTAAGGCGTACAAACTTGCACTTGGGGTACCATTCCATGCAACCACCATAGAAACTTATAAGGAAATTGGGGAACTTCCCCTAGCTGAATACCGACAACTTTCATGCGCCAAATATGTGTTATGGAGCACGAATGACGAAAATTTTGTCTGTAGTGAATTAAAAGTTCAAGCAGAAACGAATTTTCCAAAAAGGGCTAAACAAATTTCGTTTTTAATGCCTATTGGCACTTATTTATCAGACCTCTTTCAAAAATCTAAACTTAATAAATATGATTTAGAAACACAAAAAGAAGCTTTACCATGTCCTTCATGGGAGATGAATAAAGCCTGTTTTGATATAGAATATATTAACGAAAAAAAGAATGAAAATCAAAACATCATGGTTGCAAATGTTCAGTCGCATATTGAAAATAAGTATGCTGACTGCTTAAAAGTATATACTGATGGATCTGTTTAAGAAAATCATGACACAGGCTCTGCATTTGTCATACCAGCACTTAAAATTGAGAAATCGTACTATGTTCGTAAACATCGATCAATATTTACTGCTGAACTTATTGCAGTTCTTATGGCTCTTAACTATATTCTTGATTTTCCATTTTCCTTCTTTCATATCTTACTTTGTGTTGACTCCAAGTCAGTATTGTATGCTAAAATCCCCAAACTTCAGGAAGGTCTCCAGAATTATTTTTGAAATTAAATATGTCATACACCTCCTAAGTTTAAGAGGCATTCCTGTTTCTTTTTGTTGGGTGCCTTCTCACGTTGGAATTTTTTCAAATGAGTGGGCTGACAGAGCTGCAAAGAAGGGGGCAAGACATGATGTGGAATCGATAGAACTGAATGTTCCCTTGTCTCTACAGGAGGGATACCGTATATTAGAACAAACTTCATGGGGTAAGTTTAAAGAATCTGATCAATTCAAGGAACGATATTTAAAAAGTTGTCTGACCACTGCCCATATTTCTTGTTATATGGATCCTTCTCAAATAGATTCGCGTTTTATATCCGTGAGAAGGGTTAGTTCACTATATTTTATAATGAAGTTAAATGCATTCCTTACAAAATTTTGTAAACATGTTAGATGTCTATGTGGGGATCATATTTCCAAAACTCATATCCTATTGATTGCCCTATTGTTAAACCTTTTTTTACCTAAATTTTCTGAACAGTCCCTGGAAAATGTATTTGAAAATTCGAAGCTAGCCTTTGCCATTGCCAGATGTTTATTGCATAGTCCACTTGAATATTTATTGTAGTTACATTATTGTTATTTCATGTTTCCACATTGTTGAGTTTATACTTTGCTCCTGTTTAAAAGTATTATCATTACTTTTTTAGGTTGGTTGGGTTTTTTATTTTTTATTTTTATTTATTTATTCATTTATTAATTATTTTTTTCCCCTCAGGCATGTCATTTCACAGGTGACTAGTTTTCTCTCAAGGATTCTAGTTAGGGCCCATGTCTGGCATTGGTCTGTCAGTGTTGGTAGAAAAATGGCGTTGATGAGTTTCGCCTTAGTGCTGGTGGAAATGCTGGGGTGTTTCAGGAGAGGGGCAAGTTGGCAGCTGACTGTGTTGGCTTTCTGGCATCTGGTCTCCATTTCTCTGTCTAGTTTGCCATTTTCAGTGAAGACGCTGCCCAGGTATCTGAATTCACTGGCTTGCTTCAACTGGATTCCGTTGACGTTGATATCCAGTTTGTTTGGTCTTTTGCTGACAGTCATGACCTCGGTCTTGCTGGCGCTGATCTTCATGCCGTGTGTCTCACAGCTGTCATTGAGCCGGTCTGTGTGCTCCTGGAGCTGTATCTTATCATTATTCATCATTGCCTGGTCGTCCGCAACCATGAGTTCATTTAGTGCCCCAGGGCCTGGGTTGGCTTCCTTTGTGATCTGATTCATGTAGATCACGGTTGTGAAAAAGACAACGACAGAACGAATCTCATCTGATTCTCCTGTTTTTGTAAAATGGAAAAAAACCTCGTCAGTCTGACTGTTTAAATGAAAAACATCCCCAGTGAAAACCGTATTTGAAAGTGTTTGTTTTTGATACAAGAAAGGTACAGAATGAATAAAGAATAAAACAAAAAATGTTACATTTCAATTGGTTTGTTCATCGTTTTACGCATTTCGACATGAGGGAAATCAACAAAATATCAGCTTTCTGTCAAATGTGAGGTAAGGTATCGTTTATGCTCATGACTTTTAAAGTTTTTGGCACACACACACACACACACACACACACATGGATGCGGACAAAAACCACAAACAGACAGTTTAACAGGCATACAGGGGACAGAATCATGCAGAAAAAAGCCAACTAAAACAGTTGTTGATAAGGAAAAGTATTTATAGACATTCATATTATGATAAAACAAGATTTTAAAAAAAGCAGAAATAAAAACAAAGTAAGAAGGAAACAAAAGCATAAAAACAGCCGACATGGCCAAACAATACAAAACAAACAGGACAAGAACAAACAAAAAAATGACATTATCACACAGGGGGTGAAATGCAATATCTGATCACAAATCAGTATTTCAAACTAATTCATGCAATACTACTTTCTCCCTTAATGTCATTCAGTTTTGCACCTGTTAGAATTTTGTATATATTTTTTTAGAACAGATTTTCTTGATGACATGTTTAAAACAATCTAAACAGAAATCTGAATAGGGGCAGATTTTTTCCTCACAGCATCAACAATAAAGCCTTTGGCACAGCAAGGTTTCTGTAAGTCTTTGTAGAATAAGTCTATCAGGTGCAAAAGCTTCTGATGGACACAGTGGTAAACCCCTTATGTTCCATTCATTTCTGGAATCAAAAGCTCATCAGTTATTCTTGATGTTGCTGGGGCCTTTGCTGTCCTGATGCTTAACATCTCATTTCACGTGAACATGCAGGGAGAAACACTCAGCCCGTTGAGAGAAGGAAGGAAGGAAGGAAGGAAGGAAGGAAGGAAGGAGAGAAGTGTGGAGGGAGCACTTCAACGTGGATGTCGGAGAACAGGAATCTGAGTGAAAGGGGACTTCAGCGAGGGAGCCGTTGTAGGTGGCGTTGTGTGTTGTGTGGGGTGAGTTATTGGCCCTGCTGACATGACATCTTTATTTCTCCCTCCGCGCTCTCTCCTTTCCTTCCTTCTGCATGGAAGGTCAGACAGTCTCATCACAGCCTGAGCTGCCTGTCCACGCTTGTATTCTGACTCTCACACCTCACTCTTCTCTGTCTGTCTGTCTGTCTGCCTGCCTGTCTGGGACTGCTCTCTCTCTGTCTCTGTCTCTGTCTCTGTCTGTCTCTCTCTCTCTCTGTACTCTGCCCTGGGATTAATACAGTGGTGCTATGATGACAGTCAGAAAGAGAAAACAGGTTTCTTTCTATCTTGCAGCTATATCAACCAGTCTCCAAGGAAAAAAAGAGTTCTCCACATTTCCTTCATAAGAAAATAATATTGATCTGGTGTGGTTGGTTTGGCTTGGTTGGTTTAAGTGGTGGGGGTACTTTTCCTACTGACAGGAACTTGGTATCCCCAGAAGGGAGGCTTGACTTGTGAAATACAATACTGACACTGTCTACAGCTATCAGTTCATATCTAGATTACGCAGTGTTCTGGAAAAAAAAGTGTGCTCTGTTAGAAATTCTACGAGAGGACTTTTATACCTGAAAGACGAGTGCTATTAGTAAACTTTTTGATGATAGAATTTTTTCTTCCAAGAGGTAATTGACAATCAGTGCAGAGTTTTCAAAATGGGCCAGACGGCAATTCACAGAAAGTCTGCACTTTCTGAAGTTTGTCAAGCAGTGGTAGCTGAGAGTTCGTCCTCACCTAAGTATATGCTTGTTGGCGTGTAAAACACAGTTTCCCAACTACTTGCTGAATTTGCAACTGAAATCTGTAAAGCAGATATGTGATGCTTGATAGAACGCAGAGACATGAGGGTGCCAAGAAAGCGCTATAAGTGGGAGAGTGTGTTATACAGACAATTTCTGTCTTGTTGTCGACTGTCACTGCATGGTTCAGAAGTCTTGACAGACAGTTTTCCAAGACTACACCGTGCACAAGATTACACGCTGTTATTTCTGTCTCTTTTCATTTTCACAAGACTAAACATTCGTGTCTGCCACCTACAACTTAACAATAAAAACCCCCAACCTTATGGGTTCCCTGCAGTTTATCTTTATGGGCATATTTTTTCCCCGTTCATTGGCTAGAGCTCCTAGGTTCATCAATGGTGAGCACAGCTTTTGCGTATGCGACCGTTTTTGCCCACCATTAAGGAAGCTGCATTCCGATTTTGGGAGGATGTCGAAACACGACCCTCCACTGTGTATGCGTTTTTGAAAATTGTTTGCAGTTGTTTCTACTTTTACACAATGTCCTAGTTTTTGTAAGGCACAGTGGTTTTTAACGTGTGTGGAAGCTGTTCTGCGTGCTGTCACACGCGGAACCTAGGTTTATAGTCCCATTCGAAGGACTTTTGGGGGAGTGGAGTTGGTACTGATGTCAACTCTAGGGGAAATATCCCCTGGAACAGGTGCCTAGGTGGGGGCTGGATCCCGGGCCGTCAGATGAGGAGCTCAACGCTCTAACCACCAGGCTATCCCGCTCCCCCGTCATGCTCAGGATGACAGTAGATCTAAGTATTCGATAAGGGTTCGATTCCCAGCCTCGCCCTTTCTTCCCAGTTTGACCAAAAAATCGAACTGAATGTCAGAATCTTTCGGATGAGACTATAAACCGAGGCCCCGTGTGCGAACGCATGCAGAACATCTTGCGCACACGTTAAATCCTGTTCCGCTTTTCGAAAGAGTAGGCCATTGTGTGCCGGTTGGAACAGATGACACAATTTACAAAACAATATACACACGGGGACTGGGTGTAAAAAAAGCACATGAGTGCTTATTCCATTATCCTCGATATAAAAGAATAAATAAGTAAAATAAATAAGTAAAATAAATAAGTATATACCATTAGGTACAGTCCCATTGAATGATACACAGGGATATCACACTGCAGGTGTCTGTATCTCTCAGTCCCTGTTGATGCCGGGCTATATAGATGATAGGAAGCGTAGAGCACAACACTGTCATGTTGCCTCAAAGCACACGCACTTTCATAGCAGAATGATGGTAATTATCATCCACACGGTTATCGATCATCATGCAATAAAGACAAATTGTGTCTGATTTCAGTGGCTCCGGTTTCTCTGGTCTCAAGGTGACCTCAGTGTCGATTTCCCTATACACCTCTGTGCTTGTGGTGGGTGAGTCAGCGTCGAAGCCTTCAGGGTCAGAGATTCGTGGGACAAGGATGTTGGATGGACGTTGTAGTGGTCACTATCCCGGGAAGGCGTCTCACTTAGTCCGGTTCCACAACTAATAATTATTGTCGTCAGTACAAGGCTTAGTAGGTGATGTCCTTTATATGTCAGCTCAGAACAGGCACCACTGAACACCACCAAAGTGACCCAGAAGTAGTGCAGGACCCCACTGGCCGGTGGCCCCGCGGCGGCCTAATATAGATAAGCTGTCAGTGGGATTTTGGCCCTGGGGATCCATCATGATGAACCTGGGAATAGCTGACTATCAGCACAGACAGAAAAGTAATAGAAAATAAGGCCGTAAAAAAACACAACCTAAAACCCCACCCCCCCAAAAAAACCACCCCAGCAGTCAGTTCACCTTTCTAGAATGTCACATGTCTCAGCAAAACAAAATAAAAACCAACAGAAAAACATAACCGGTCGCACTCCTTGTGAATGGAAAAAACAAGACCCGCCCCCCCCCCCACCCCCCTGCAATGTAGCATATTGAAATGTTGTCATTTTCTCGTTGTTTTATGCTGCTATAAAACTGTCAAATATTCTTTTCCCGTCTTCGTTCTTGATTACAGAATGTAAAACTGTTCTTTTGTTTTATTCTCCACTTTTGTCTGTACAATTTTATTTTTCGTTCCTCAGTAGAGTTCTGAGGTTTAGTAATGATGAGATTTTTTGCGTATGCAATCGTTTTTCCCTACCATAAGGTAGCAGTATTTCGACTTTGGGGACCTGTGTAATTAAAATGGGTATTTTTTTCAAAACACTCCAATCCCGAATTTTGTAAGTTGATACAAACATTCTTTACTTGAGACGTTAAAAGCAAATCTTTTTCTTTTTCTATAAAAACAGCCATGGTATTTACAAAATGTATTTATTCTTACCATTTGTCAGTTGCACTCGTAAGATGTAGAAAGAATAGAAAGATATTTTTGTTGTTGTTCTTCTTCTTGTTCTTCTTGTTCATCTTGTTCTTCTTGTTGTTGTTATTCTTCTTCTTGTTCTCTTGTTCTTGTTGTTGTTGTTGTTGTTCTTCTTCTTCTTCTCTTCTTTTTCTTGTTGTTGTTGTGTTGTTGTTGTTGTTGTAATTCTTCTTCTTCTCTTCTTCTTCTTCTTCTTCTTCTTCTTCTTCTTCTTCTTCTTCTTCTTCTTCTTCTCTCTTCTTCTTCTTCTTCTTCTTCTTCCTCTATTTCGAGAACAATGATGAATAGCACTAATGTGGGATTTTTTTACACCCAGTTCCGTGTGCAGGTGGTTTTGAAAAGTTTGTGGTCCACTACCGCCTATTACCATAGCATGCTGCTAATGCGTATATTCTGACACATTGCATAATGTAGGTCCACTCTTGGTTTCACGATTTGAATAGGAACTAAATCAAGCCACACAAAGTTTCTCTGTGATTGAAAGTGAGACAAAAATATAGACTTGACAGACATATATATATAAAAGAATGAACGAATGAATGAATGGATGAACAAAGAAATGAATACATAAGTGAACGAATGAATGGATGGACAAAGAAATGAATACATAATTTATTTTATTTATTCTTTTATATCGAGGATAATGGAATAAGCACTCATGTGCTTTTTTACATCTTGTCCCAGTGTGTATGCGGTTTTGTAAATTTTGTCATCTGTTCCCACCGGCACACAATGGCCTACTCTTCCGAAAAGCGGAAGGGGTTTTAACGCGTGCGCAAGATGTTCTGCATGCGTTCGAACACGGGGCCTCGGTTTATAGTCTCATCCGAAGGACGTGAACGAATGAATAAATGAACAGAGAAATGAATACATTAGTGAACGAATGAAAGAATGGACAAAGAAACTGCTACATAAATGAATGAATAAATGAATGAACGAATGAATAAAAAGGCTGCGGATTCTAAATGTAATCTATTCCTATTCCATAGAACCAGGTTATACTCTTCCTTTGTTCTCTTCATAAGACACTATGTCGAAGTACTCCAGTATCTACAGACGAGAGGAAACGAGGACTGAATAGTAGTAAACCAACCCGACCCCCCAAAAAAAACACACCAAAAACACAAACCCCCCCCCACCCAAAACAAAACAAAACAAAAAAACTAAACAAACAAAAAAACCCAAACAAACAAATCACATACAAAAACAAAGAACCACCAACAAAAACTCCCCAAAGAAACAATAAAAAAACTCAGCCCCCCCAAACCACCCACCCAAAAAAAAAAGCAAACGTACAAAAAAACCAAGCTCGGGGATATTACCGGCATCCAACCCCCCCCCCCCCCCCCCCACACACACACACACAAACAAAAGTAGAACAAAAACTCTCCACAACCTCCCCCGAAAAAAGGACATCCTACCCCACCCCTACCCCTATCTAAGACCAACCCTCCCCCACCCCACCCTATCTCGACTTTTTCCCCAGAATCACAGACAGATGGGTAAAAAGGACTGACAGAGTACTGATTTATGACGTCATTTATTTACGTCGTTGAAGTCGCCAAATGGCAAATCGTTGGGAATTTTCAGACAGTGGCATGCAGTAGGCCTGTTTCTTTGGCTCAGTGTCCTCCTTCTTCTCCTGTTGTACAGCTCACTCTTTTCCTCCTACTCTGTTTCTGGTAACACACACACACAGCTGTACTGATCTGTCTGTCTGTCTTTCTGTGTCTCTCTCTCTCTGAACGCACTCAGAACATCTTGCGCACACGTTAAATCCTGTTCCGCTTTTCGTAAGAGCAAGCCATTGTGTGCCGGTGGGAACAGATGACAAAATTCACAAATCCGCATACACACGGGGACTGGATGTAAAACAGCACATAAGTGCTTATTCCATTATCCTCGATATAAAAGATTGAAATGAAAAATAAAATAAAAAGGGCAGGAACTGGATGTAAAAAAAAAAAGCATACAAGCAAAGCCTTTCTCATTAGCCATAGTCTGGTAGTCTGGGAAATCAAGGGAGCTTACTTCATCTAATGTCGGTTCATTCAGAATAATCTTAAATGGCCTGATGCGTTACGGCAACTGAAGAATTTTGTTGATAGAATGTAACGATCTTAAATGGCTTGATTTGTAGACAGAAGGAAACGATCTAATTTTTTCAAGATTTCCAATTGATCTGTAGTTCAAACGTCATGGTGAAGGAATTTCGAAATTTGTATGCACCAGAAAATTGTACGTGATTGCATGCTCCATTCTCCTAATTGTCTCCCCTTCCTCGCTTCTTCCCCCTGCTTTGTAAGACTGAGACGGAAACAGCAAATGGACACCGACAACAGAACGATCAAAACCACATCTCTCCAGCCTGCCTCTGCCTAATTTCTTTCGCCTCTACTGACGAGAAAAGGATGGATAGCCAAAATTGCTGCCAAGAGGAATGAAACTGTGTGATGTAAAAAAAAGCAATACTGAGAGAGAGAGAGAGAGAGAGAGAGAGAGAGAGAGAGAGAGAGAGAGAGAGAGAGAGAGAGAGAGAGAGAGAGAGAGAGAGAGAGATGATGTCCATGGTCTGATTTTGGCAGAGGGAATGCAGGGAGAGGAAATGAATGGATTTCATTCTCTGTGCTTTTACAGTAATATCTGTGGTTTGAATATGCAGTGTTGAATAACGTCATCAATTTCTTTTTTAAGTTATAAAAAGTATAAACAAAAAGTAAAGTTGTCCCATAAATAAAGTGGTCGTTGGGCAGCCAGCCAGGCATCAGAGACCTCAGCTTCTCCAGGGGCCAGCATATTGAGGGCGGCACCCATCTCCTCTCCCTCGCTGCTTTACCTTCCCTGACCCCATTTACATCTGGGTGAACTGGGGGACTGTGCTGAAGCCAAGGTGTGCAAACGGTCACCCATCCACTTGGCAACCACACTCGACGCTGCTTAACATTGGCTTGGGGGAAAGCGAGTGCTCTGACCATCGAGCTATCTCATCCCGGACTATGAAATATAATCCTATGACAAAAAAGTCGAATGAACACTTTGTTAGAAAGCACACACTCACACACGCACACGCACACACACACACACACACACACACACACACACACACACGCACGCACGCACGCACGCACGCACGCACGCACGCACGCACGCACGCACGCACGCGCATGCTCCACTCACCCGTACAACACACACACACACATAAAACACACACGCACACGCACACACACACACACACACACACACACACACACACACACACACACACACACACACACACACACACACACACACACACACACACGCACGGACACACGCACACACAGCACATACACATTACTGATGAGGTTGGGTTCTTTTTTGTCCAAGACAGATGGCTTGATGAAAAAAAAAGCAAATGCATTTCTTATTCAAGGTAAGGTAAAGGTAAAGGAGTCCCATAACCTATAAGGTCGTAGGGGAGCGAGGCGTCAGAGACCTCACTTCTCTAGGGCCAGCATATTGAGGGCGGCGCCCATCTCCTCTCCTTCGCTGTTTTACCTTCCCTGACCCTAACGAGGGCAGGTACCCATTTACAGCTGGGTGAACTGGGGGAACTGTACTGAAGCCAAGGCGCGCAAACGGTCACCCATCCAACTGGTAACCACGATCGACGCTGCTTAACTTGGCTGGGGGAAAGCGAGTGCTCCGACCACTGAGCTATCCCGCCCCCTTCAAGGTACTATCTGGAAATAGAAATTTGACATTGAATTTGACTATGGCTTTCACACACACACATTCAACTTTGAATTTGACTTTGACTTTCACACACACACACACACACACACACACACACACACACACACACACACACACACACACACACACACACACACACACACACACACACACACACACACACATACACACACACACACACACACGTTCCTCTCCCTTTCCCCCTCCCTTCCCACTCACCACTCCCCCCAAAAAAACCCCCACAAACCACAACAACAACAACAAAAACAACCAGACATGCAGACAGTTTGCACTGAGGTTACAAACCCCAGTTATGCTGGCCTAGATAAGAATCAACAGGAACCGCGCTTAAACGTGCACAACTAAGGTCTGCTGGCCAACACCCCCCCCCCCCCCCCCACACACACACACACACACACACACACACACACACAGCCCCCACACACAAAGTGCCATTGAGCAATCTGCCACACAATTCAGTCAGTGGCCTGAGTTAAACAAATATTTTCATGACCGTAACATTTGGGACCGTCATTTTCAAGGTTTTTGTTGTTGTTGTAACGATATCATTGATATTTCTTCTGTAAGAATATGATATAATAATAATAATAATAATAATAATAATAATAATGTATGGAATTTATATAGCGCTGAATCTTGTAAAGCAACAAATCAAAGCTCATTAAAAAAAATTATGCGTGTGTATGCGGTTTAAAAAAAATTGTCATCTGTTCCCACCGGCACACAATGGCCTACTCTTTCGAACAGCGGAACAGGATTTAACGTGTGCGCAAGATGTTCTGCATACGTTTGCACACGGGACCTCGGTTTATAGTCTCATCCGAAGGATGGAGAAGTTTTGTTTTGTTCAAATGTTGTATATTTTCTTGCAGGTGAAAGACATTTTTTTGTTAAGATGTTTTTTTTTCCTTTTAATTTACATAGTTTTCTTTTTCTTACGGGGCTATAACTATTGTTAAAAAGTACTCTAATCTAATTTTCATGTTTAAAATTGCCATTTCCCCTTAATTGAAACCCCATGTTGTCAGTACAGCTACATTTTGTTTTGTGTTTCATGTCATTTCATTTTCGTTTCCATACCACTGTAAGTCACGGCAGATTTTCTCTGCGTGAAATTCCAGGCTGCTCTACCCCGGGGGAAAGCGCGTCACCACAACAACAGCGTCTAGGAACAAAACAAAACAAAAAAAACCCCGAAAAAAATAAGAACTAGGTAAGTGTGGGGTATAAAATCTCTTAGTAGACGTAAAAAAACCCCCCACAACCCAAAAGAAAGGGAGAGAACTGCAGACAGACTGGTGATAAAAGACGGGGGAAACGTATGACGTCATTTAATTACGTATTGGGCGTGTTATATGGGGGGAAAATCGTTGGGAATTTCGGTCTTGGAAATGCATTTCTCTGGATTAGTGTCTCGCTCTCATTTTGTACGGCTCTTTTCCTCGTTTGTTTTCAGGGAACGCTCCAGTGTCCTCCTTTTATTCCATCTTCTCTGTGTCTGTGTCTGTCTGT
>CM054147.1:65650188-65652688 GCA_028751875.1 Rapana venosa
AGAGAGAACAATGAACAATGAACAAATTTTATTTATAGAGGGTTATAGAATAAGCATAACAATAGCTTTTTTACATCCAGCCCTCTGCAACAAAACAAAAACAAAAAATCAAAAATCAAAAGTAATTAAGGTGCACTACATAGCATGAAGAATAGCATGAGAGAGACAGTGAGAGAGACACACAGAGAGAAAGAGACAGAGAAATATATATATATTATATATATATAATATATATATATATATATATATATATATATATATATATATATATATATATATAAGAGAGAGAGAGAGAGAGAGAGAGAGAGAGAGAGAGAGAGAGAGAGAGAGAAAGAGACAGAGAGAGATAGAGATAGAGATAGAGAGAGAAAGAGAGACAAACACAGAGAGAAAGAGACAGAGAAATACAGAGAGAGAGAGAGACAGAGAGAGAGAGAGAAACAGAGAGAGAGAGAGAGACAGACAGACAGAGACACAGAGAGACAGAGAGAGATAGACAGACAGACACAGAGACAGAGAGAGACAGGGAGCCTCATCCTGCCTTCATTCCTGTCATTACAAGCTCTGCACTGCAGGGCGGCAAGGCAAAGAGATCAGTAGTGATGGAGGCCATGCAATATTCCTCCCTGAGCATGAGTGCAGGAAAAGGAATGGTAAATTAACCTCGCTTTCCCCCAGCCAAGTTCAGCAGCGTCGAGCGTGGTTACCACTTGGATGGGTGACCGTTTGCGCGCCTTGGCTTCAGTACAGACCCCCCTTCCCCCCCCCCCCCCCCCCCCCCCAGTTCACCTAGGTGTCAATGGGTACCTTGCCCTCTTTTAGGGTCAGGGAAGGTAAAGGAGCGAGGGAGAGGAGATGGGCGCCTCTGTCCTCAATATGCTGGCCCCTAGAGAAGTGAGGTATCTGACGCCTGGCTCCCCTTCGACCTTATAGGTTATGGGGGCACCTTTATCTTTACCTTTAACAACACCTTCACTGCTCTGTCAGCCTTCCCTACATACAGTCTGGACAGCAACAAAAAGGAACAAAATCGAAGAGAAAATATGCAAAAAGAAAATTGCCCCATCTCTATGGCTGTTTTATCCAATAAAACAAAATGAATGAGAAATATGCATATTCTATGTTTCCTTGAGCCAAAAAAGATACGTTTTTAAGGCTGTTACTCTGTCTGTCTGTTTCTCCTCTCTGTCTTCCCCCTCTTTCTTTCCATCCCTCTTTGTATCTTTCTCTCTCTCTCTCTCCTCTCTCTCTCTCCATCCCTCTCTCCTCTCTCTCTCCCTCTCTGTCTCTCTCTTTCTATGTCTTTCTCTCTGTCCTTCTGTCTGTCTGTCTCTTCCTCACCCATCCTAACCCCCTCCCCCCCCCTCTCTCTCTCTCTCTCTCTCTCTCTCTCTCTATATTATATATATATATATATATAAACCCTCTCTCTATATTTACACTACTGATATATAGATTATATTCTATATTATCTATAAGCTGATATACATAATATATATATATATATATATATATATATATATATATATATATATATATATATATATATATATACAGTGTGTGTGTACGCGCGCGCAAGCGTGTTCGTGTGCGTGCGTGCGTGTGTGTCTGTGTATCTGTGACTGTATCTGTCTGTCTGTGTCTGCGTGTACACACACCCGCATATACGCATACTCCATGTCCATGCTCCATCTCAGGTGAAAAAAACCCACAGAAAACATTCACACACACACATTACCTTTTCACTTTTAGAGGACATACAAAACCACAAAACCCTCCATACCTTAGCCACAGAAAGAACAGGACTGCAAAGACCTAAGCTAACAATCAATGATGGACATCTCCACTATTGATTTTATTTTGAAGGCAGACCATAGGAGAGTGGGTGGTGGGTGGGTGGGTGGGTGGTTGGCGTGGGGTGGGAGGAGAAGAGAGAGGAGAGGCATTAGAGAGGGGTAGAAAGGAGAGAGGAGAGAGGGGCGATTTAAATGTATCTGATGTCACTTAGGGGACTGACACGGAGGGACGGGGGATTACCTGCCCTTGATCCCTCCTCCCTGTACAGCAGAGGGGAGGAGGAGAGGCTGGCATCAATAGTCAGGGTCTCTGGTTCTGTCTGGGTGCTTCTCTGGTTAGTCTGTCCCGTTGTTGGATTTTTCCTTGTGGTGTCTCTTTCTCCTGTCCTATCTCTGTCTTGGGGATTTTTTCACTTTATCTCTTCTTTTCTCTGTCTCTGTCTTTGTGTCCGTCTTTCTATCTCTGTCTCCTGGTGTATGTCTCTGTGTTTTGTTCTTATCTCTTACTCTCTGTCTCTCTGTCTATTATCTAGTCTATTTGTCCGATCTATCTATCTCTTTTCTGTTTTGCCTGCTTCTTCATCTGTCTATTCTATCTGTCTCTTCTTCTCTCCTCTCCTCTCTCTTCTATATCTCACTCTCTCTCTCTCATCTATCTATCTATCTATCTATCTATCTATCTATCTATCTATCTATCTATCTAT
>CM054147.1:65657688-65685188 GCA_028751875.1 Rapana venosa
GACCTAAAAGTCAGCTCATTCAGAAACAGAAGAGAAGGTCACCAGTTATCTTTTATTAGTTGTTTTTTTTATGTTACAACAAAGTTTTTTGATAAGCAAATCAAACTTGAAGTAAACAAGTTTAAAATTTTCTTGAAAGAGAAGCACAAGTGCTTACTGTTGTTGTCATCATTGTTGCTGCTATTATTGTGTTGCTACTACTGCTGTCTTTGTATCTGTCTATTTGTCTGTCCATATATATATATATATATTTATCTATTAAATTTTCTATGTATATATGTATGTATGTATGTATGTTTGTGTGTATGTAATATGTATGTATTTATGTATGTATGTATGTATGTGTGTGTATGTATGTATGTATGTATGTATGTATGTATGTATGTATGTATGTATCTATCTATCTATCTATCTATCTATCTATCTGCCTGTCTGTCTGTCTGTATCTCCGTCTCTGTCTCAGTCTGTTTATCTGCTTGCCTGTCAGTGTGTCAGTGTGTCTGTTTATCTCTGGTAAGGGTGAGGGAGGGTGGTGGTAGTGGTTCTGAGGGTGGTGGTGGTGGTGGTGTGTGTGTGCGCGCGCGTGTGCGTGGGTGCGATTGTACGTGTGTGTATGTACATGTGTGTATGCGTGTTTGTGCGTGTGTGTCAAAGTCAAAGTCAAACTTTTATTTTCAGATGGTACATTGAATAAGCATGTGTGTATATTCATGTGTGTGTGTATTTGTGTGTGTATTTGGTTTGTGCGCGTGTGCGTTCTTATGCATGAGCGTGCGCATATGTGTTCATGCATGCGCCAGCGAGTCCTTGCACGGGCGCGGAACGGTATGTATATATATATATGTATTATATATGTATATATGCGTATGTCTGCGTGCCAGTTTGAGCTGTAGTGAAGCATAGTAACGACATTGGGCGTGGGGAGAGAGGGAGGGAAGAGGAGACTTAGGGAGGAGGGGCGGGGGGCAGATGGAACCTGAGAAAGAATGATAAAATGTAATTAAAAAAAAAATTTGTTGTGAAATAATGTGCTGGATATTTGTATGTTTCGGGTAAATATCAGCCGTTATGTTTATGACCAAACAAACGTACACACAAAAAACCAACAAATCGTCATGAGCAATGCTTTTTATATTTATTAATTTTTTTAAAAAGATAAAATTAGAGAGAAGATGATGAAGGCAGCAGCTGTAAATTATCCGATACATTGATTGAATTACCCAGGACTCTGCTTTTAGCACGTGCATTCACGCGATCGGACATGACGCTGTAAAACAGTTACATCATTGGAAATGCTCTGGAACCGTAGAGGATTAAGTCTTAATGTTTGTGAAAACGAAACACAGTTAAAGAAAAGATGCGGATGCAGTGATAAAGAAAAAACAGCCTTTTGGTTTATCTTGCAGATGTATGAAGTAAAACAAAAAACAACACGCACGCGCACGAGCACGCACGCACGCACGTAGGTACGTACGCACGCACGCACACACACACACACGCACGCACACATACACACACACACACACACACACACACACACACAACACACACACACACACACACACACACACACGCACACACACCACACACACACACACACGCGCGCGCGCGCGCGCACACACACACCCACACAAACACACACACATACACACACACACACGCACGCACACACACACACACACACACACACACACACACACACACACACACACACACACACACACACACACACACACACACACACACACACACACACCACACTCACACCATACGAGAAATCCTCGTACAAAAACCTCCATAAAATTCTTGCCTGCTGTAAATATTGACAAAGATTATGGCTTAAGACAGATTTGCTGGAACATAGAGCCATAAATCGTACATAAAACCTCTCCTTAGCGCTAACACAGCTAATAAAGAGTGAAGTAAAAACGCAAATGCCTAAAATGAAAAAAACCCCACCTTGCATTAATCTGATTAAATACCCTATAAGAAGAAATTCAGGCAATATCACTGGAAACGTTTATAAAAGATTTACATACATGTGCCCACATTCGCTATTTGTCAGGGAGAAAAAAGAAAAAAAAACAACAAAGAAAATCAGCCAAGATCGAATTAACAGAAATACTGCATGAATCAGAAGGAATGAGATACGAATCGAGTTTTAGCGCCCCCCTCCCCTCCCCCCACCCACCAACCCTATCCCTCTCCTCTCTCTCCCCCTTCGGATGAGACTTTTAGCCGAGAACCTGTGTGCGAATGCATGCAGAACATCTTGCACACACACATTAAAACATGTGAACACTTGCTGAATATCTTGTGCACAAATTAAAAACAAACAAACAAACAACATGTTCCGATTTAAGGAAGAGTAAATCATTGTCTGCCGGTAGGAGCAAATGACATTTGCAAAACCGCACGCACAAGGGGACTAGATGTAACAGAAACGAACACACGAGTGCTTACTTATGATCCTGGAAATGAAATAACTTTTAAAAAGCGAGAAAAAGAATTTCAGAAAAAAGCAGGGGGCCAAAGTGGCGCAGTTGTGTGTACTGTTATTTGATGATTGCCTGGTTAAGTTAAAGAGTTGAGATCCCATCAGCAGCATTGTGTTTGAAGGTTTATTTCCCTGGTAAGCTGATTCTAGCGCAAGTATGCTCCAGATTTAGCCAACGATGACAGAAGCATGTAGGACGGATGCTATAGCCGAGTGGTTAAGACCGTTCGACTTCAACCCTATGGGCCCATGAAGTCGTGGGTTTGAATCTCGCGGCGTCTGGTGAATTCAAGGTAAAGAGAATTTTTTTTACAATCTCCCAGGTCAAGTTCAAGTGCAGACATGCCAGTGCCTTGATTCATGTATATATACACGTGTGCAGAAGATCAAATATGTACGTTCCCGTAATTCATGTTAGCATTCGGTAGGTTACGCAAACACGAACACAGTAAGCATACATCCCCAAAGTCGAGATGCAGCTACCTTTAAGGTGGGCAAAAAACCCGGTCACATACGTAATATCTCACCATTGGTGATCCTTGGAGCTCAAGCCGACGAACAACAACATACAAGAAAGCAAAACCAAAAGCTTTTGCAGAGCTAATCAATTATCCTAGAACCACACAGTTTGTTGGTCTACGTGCTGCTGTAAATTTGGTCAAACTAATCATCATCCAGAGACATATTTTCCCCTGAAAGCTTGATTAGGATTGAAAAAAAATATTTGTACTATGTTTATCTATACGTTGACGTACATTTTAAGGTACTTTGTCATTTAATGTAATTTTTGTTTTCAAGATGGCGTTGCTGGACACTTGAAGGAATAATTCCATTTCATTTTTGTGTGTCCCTGCCCTCAACCGCCAAATCCCCCATCATCCTGCCGGAGTGTACAACCTTTATGTGTGTGCGTGGGTGTGCGTGTGTGTTCGTGCGTGTGTGTAAATATTTGAATTTGTAAAAAACCCTCTGTTAATTGTAACTGGCTGCATGTGAATGAGTACGATGAATGAAAGCGCTTTGCTTTGTTTTTTTGCAAGATATAGCGCTATATAAATTCTATGTATAATAATAATAATAATAATAATAATAATAATAAGAAGAAGAAGAAGAAGAAGAAGAAGAAGACGACGACGACGAAGAAGAAGAAGAAGAAGAAGACACGAAAAAAAGAAGAAGAAGAAGAAGAAGAAGAAGAAGAAGAAGAAGAAGAAGAAGAAGAAGAAGAAGAAGAAGAAGAAGAAAGAGAAGCAGAAGAAGAAGAAGGAGAAAAAGAAGAAGAAGACGTAAGAAGAAGAAGAAGAAGAAGAAGAAGAAGAAGAAGAAGAAGAAAGAGAGGCAGAAGAAGAAGAAGAAGAAGAAGAAGAAGAAGAAAGAGAGGCAGAAGAAGAAGAAAGAAAAAAAGAAAAGAAGAAGAAGAAGAAGAAGAAGAAGAAGGAGAAGAAGAAGAAGAAAGAGAAGCAGAAGAGGAAGAAGAAGGTGTTGATTTTGACCTTGAAGTGAATGTCATCGAAACAACTTCTTCTTCTTCGATGAACGCTTAGGCAGCAACCACTGTTGTCTACGTCTGTCATATGAGCGAAAAATGCGTTGCAGTGCCGTTAAAGCGCTCGACGAGTTAATGAGAACCAGCGCATCCAACTTCGGCATGGGAGAGAATTGCTATCTTGTAAATCTTTCTGGGAAAAAAAGGCAGGAGAATGGACCAAGAAGACAGAAAATGCGCAAGAAGAAAGTGACAGGAAAAAAAGAAAGGAACAAGGCAGAAACAAAGAGAGGGATAGAAAAGAGGAACTCCTAGCACCGGATTTCTAGAAGGAGGGGATACTTTTTATACTGATAGGTTCCCCGGATTTCCCACGGGGGAAGTTATAGACTAAGTAAGTGAATCAGTAATCACAGGAACAGACTAGTCAAGTCAAGTCAAGTCAAGTCAAAAACACTTTAATCATCCCATGAAGGGCAATTGCAATACTGACAGACAGGTTGATACACATCAAAAATCTCAAAGACACAAAAAGCTATATTTCATATTAGGTAAAACATTCCAAAATGACTTCAAATAAAATGTCACGAACACACACACACACACCAACACACACGCGCACATGCGCGCACACGCACACACACACACACACACACACACACACACACACACACACACACACACACACACACACACACACACACACACACACACACACATACACACACACACACACACATACACACACACACACACACACACACACACACACGCACGCACGCACGCACGCACGCACGCACGCACGCACACACATCAATTGTGAACACAATTTTAAACCCATTGACTAGAAGACATAAAAACTTATTTTTTACGCACGCATATACGCAGCACGTACACACGCACGTACGTGCGTGTGCAAACACGCCCACGCACACCCACACCATACACCAATATATGAATTCAATGTTTTAAGACCGTTGACTAGAAGACAGACTTATTTCACACACCCACGCACCCACCCAGACACACCCACACCCACATAATTATGTATTGACTGCACTCATAACAATGACAATCAGGCAAGTAATTCAGAGAAATGTAAAAACTAGGTAGTCAACATCATTGTGACTATTAAAAAATCACCTATTTTACCAGATCCTGTACTTCCCGTTGTTTTAAAAATGCCAAATCGCATCAAACACATGTGATACTGACATAAGTAGTTCTTCTACTCCTTTAAAAAAAAAGAAGAAGCACAGAATAGCTTTAACTTTTTCGAGGTTATAAAATGTAGGATATTTCTAAAGTCGGAATGCGGCTACCTTAATGGTGGACACACAAAAAAATAGTCGCACACGCAAAATTCTTACTATTGGTGAACCTTGCAGCTGTAGCCGGGGAGCGAAAAAAAAAGGATCATGATCAGGCATGATCTTGTCTGCAATGATGCAAAGGGATCCATGAATGTCATCAGGGTATATATCCCTGACAGGAGATGACAATGGACACTGGCCCTGAAAATGGTTTTACTGCTGTGAACAGTTTTGTCCATTTGTCAAGGAGCGCAACCAAAATCAACCATCGATTGAAGGAAGAAGCAAACAAACAAATTGAATAAATAAATCAGTCAGTCAATCAATCGATCAGTCAGTCAGTCAGTTAGTCAATCAATTAATCAACCAATCAATCAATCAATCATCCAGCCAACCAACCAACCAACCAATTATCCAACCAATCAAACAACCAATCCACCAAAAAGTAAACCATTTAAACGAAATGGAAACAAATTAAAACAAAACAAAACAACAAAAAAGAAAACAAAGGCCCCCCCTCTCTGAAACCATCAAAGCAACCCAGCAGCAATGCAGGGCCTATCTGGCCGGTGGCCCCAGGACGGCCTGACATTGATATGTTCCCTGTGGACTTCCAACCCCGAGGATGCCACATAACGAATCTTGGTATGGCTGGTGGTGGAGACATTGAAATGAAGGGCGTGGGAATAGCAGGACAGGAAAGTAAAAAAAAAAAGTACTAAAAAAGGTAAAGGTAAAGGTAAAGGAGTCCCATAACCTATGTAGTCGTAGGGAAGCGAGGCGTCAGAGATCTCAGCTTCTCTAGGGGGCCAGCATATTGAGGGCGGCGCCCATCTCCTCTCCCTCGCTGCTTTACCTTCCCTGACCCTAAAGAGGGCAAGGTACCCATTTACAGCTGGGTGAACTGGGGGAACTGTACTGACGCCAAGGCGCGCACACGGTCACCCATCCAAGTAGTAACCACAGCTCGGTACTGCTTAACATTGGCTGGGGGAAAGCGAGTGCTCCGACCACTGAGCTATCCCGTCCCCCTACAAAAGAGGAGGCAGCGACAAAAAGGATCCAATCAGAAAGAAGAAAATTAAGAAAGGCAGAAGGGAGTCAATTCAGTCAAAGTTGGATACTTGTAATTCACTCCCTTTACTGCAACATCAAAGTACAACTGCTTATAGACTTCAGTGGCAAGTTTTCTAACAGTTCAGACAGACCAGAAACTAGCCCCCAAAAGAGAAGTCATCACATTTCCTGGTCTGTATGGCATGCCATATGCGGCCTCTGAGAATATTAAAATGTCTTTGCTCGCCATCTTGTCATTTTTTGGTCTTTTTTTCTTCCTATTCTTCTCTATATATCAGAATGGTGTACGTTCAGGAAATATGACTGGGTTCCCCAACGTTTTGATAGAAGGATGATTACATGTGGTAAAATTCATTTCCTGACGCAGCTGGTTTTATTCAGAACAGTGCTGAGCGCATCTTGGCTTCTCTCTCTCTTCTCTTCTCTCTCTCTCTTCTCTCTCTCTCTCTCCTCTCTCTCTCTCTCTCTCACTTCTCACTATCTCACTCTCTCTCTCTCTCTCTCTCTCTCTCTCTCTCTCTCAATACATTTCTGTATAGATCGGCACACATCCATCCATCACTATCATCCATCTATCTCTCTCTCGTCTCTTTATCTCTCTCTATCTCTAATCCATCTATCTATCTATCTATCTATCTATCTATCTATCTATCTATCTATCTATCTATCTATCTATCTATCTATCTATCTATCTATATCTCTCTCTCTGTCTATCTCTCTATATATATCCCTTCTTCTATCTCTCTATCATCCCATCCATCCCATCCATCCACTAATCCTATCATCTATCTAATCTATCTATCACATCTATCATATCTATCTATCTATCTATCTATCATCTATCATCATCCATCTATCCCATCTACTATCCTTCTTTCCACCCACTCCACTTCCACACTCTATCTACCTAACAACACAGCCATTCTATTCACACACACACACACAACTCAACACACAACAACACAACACATCACACACACACACACACACACACACCCCCTCCTCCTTCCTTTACCCCCCCCCTCTCACTTCCCACACTCCTTCCTACCTTAAACAGAACAGCCAGTTCTATTTAAAGGGTAGCGGACAGTACAGAGGACTGTAATTCATACAGAAATCAATGACTGTCAGTCCCCCTAACCAGACACCGGTATCTCTCTCTGTCTGTCTGTCTGTCTCTGTCTGTCTCTCTCTCTCTCTCTCTACCTCTCTCTTTCTCCTCTCTCTCTCTCTTTCTCTCTCTCTCTCTCTCTCTCTCTCTCTCTCTCTCTCTCTCTCTCTCTCTCTCTCTCTCTCTCTCTCTCTATCTCATCTGGCTGCCCAGTATTTTTCTGACCTTCTCCCATATGAAGGGCTGCCTCATTATTGACCAGGCTGATATTTTTTTTTCACTGTCATGAGTCTTTCGTGTTTTGTATGATTTATTTTTGGCTTTCAGGTGGTTTTTTGTATAGTCGTTTTGTTACAGGTAAAGTTATATTTTTCATGCCTGTAATCTTTCTGTCTCTGCGTCTGTGGCTGTCGTATTGTGTCTGTCTGTCTGTGTCTATTTATATATACGTGTTTGTCTCTCTCTCTCTCTCATTCTCCTTCTCTCTCTCTCTCGAATATATGCGTGCGTGCGTGCGTGCGTGCGGCGCGCGCGCGCGCGTGTGTGTGTGTGTGTGTGTGTGTGTGCTTAACAGTGTAATTAGCTAAGCATAATGGATTGGTGAGTACCATATTTAACAGGCTGCGAAGTTGATTAATATTTATTCATCAAAATAGTTTGGTTACAACTTTTTATTTTAGCTTTTTGTAAATCAAAAGACATGTCGGTTGGGATTTTTCTCCTGATATTGCATATAGCACTGGACTGGCTTTTGCAAAACTGATTTATGGTTGATGAAGTCAAGCTTTTTGAAAAGCTGATTCCCATCGTCCACCGAACAAAGAAAATGACCCCTAACCCCAATTTGTTGTTATCTATGCTCCTGATCTATTGGTCATTTAAACTGATTAATGTTGAGTGAGAAGAGTAATCTTCAGTAAAGACTGACTGACTATTCGTTTCAACTTAAGGTCTAAAAACAGTGAGCTTTTTAGTGGCTTCGATAAACAGGCAGAATTAAAAAAAATAAACATTCAATTTTATAGTCCGAGTAAGCTGACAAACTTTAAAAAAATGTCGGTATTCCCAATGTGTGTTGTACAGACCAGGATTGGTTGATGACTTCATTTTTTGTTAATTTCCGTTCTTTTAGTCTCTAGTTCTTCTAGTCTAACCATATAATCTGAGCAGAACACATGTAATATGTTCGTATGATTGTGTTCAAAAGTGAGTTTTTGAAAGCACAAAATTGAAGTAGAAGTTTTGGAAGCTTCTTGTTTGAGAATGTTGCCAAATAATTTATTCAAACCTAGGTTATTGATTGTTGAATGAGTTAAATGATTAAACACTTCAGTTAGGCCATTACTGATGTTAAATGTTCCTAGCTTATTCCATCAGATACTCTTTGGAGTGTAGAGAATATTTTTCAGCTCACAAGATCAGTTAGTTTAGTATTTTCAAGGGAGATATTCTCATCTGCAATAAAAGAAAAACGTGTGTTGGTATCATCAGTACATGTATTCTTGAAGAGAGCGTAAATGTAGAAAGAGAAAGAGAGAGAGAGAGAGAGAGAGAGAGAGAGAGAGAGAGAGAGAGAGAGAGAGAGAGAGAGAGAGAGAGAGAGAGAGAGAGAGAGAGAGAGAGCGAGAGATCCCCTAAACATCCAGACATGTACACAGGCACACACCAACCATCCAACCAACCAACCAATCAATCAACACCACTCACCCACCCACCCAAAATATAATCTGTAATCAAAAACATATTGAGATGGGTGGAAAGCGGTGATGAATATTTACTCTGTTAAAGTTAAGATATTCATAACTCAGTCCCTTTGACTACGAGCATCAAAGAGAATATGTCTGCAGACTTCAATGACAAGTCTCTAACAGTTCCAGACAGAACGGAAATCAACAAAAAATGAAGTTATCAACCAGTCCTGGTCTGTACAACACACACTAAGAATACCGACCTTTTAAAAAAAATGTCTGTCAGCTTATACTTTCTTTACCAGTATATATCATCCTTTCCTTTTTTGGGGGAGGGGTGGTGGTGGTGGTGGTGGTGAAATATCTGTAGCAGACATGATTAAGTTCTTGAATCAGATCAATGGATCATTGATTACTCGTGTACTCATTTCCTGATCAGGTCAGGATTTCTTTGCTCTGTGTGGATGAAATAATTATGAAATTGAGAAATCTGTGATGTACATAGTGTTATTTTAGTTTGTACGGATTGAATGGAAGCGCTCTAATTTGTAATTGCAAGATATAGCGCTAAATTCCATATATTATTATTATTATTATTATTATCATTATTATTATTATCATTACTTCTAAAGAAAGCAGCTTCATGCTGATTGTTTGAAACCAAAGAATCAAATGTTCTCTGTGTCTCTCTGAGTCTGTGTCTGTTTGTCTGCATGTCTGCCTGCCTGTCTGTTTGTCTATCTGTGTGTGTCTGTGTGTGTGTATGTCTCTCTCTCTCTGTGGTTGATAGAGAACTGTACTCCAAATCTGACGACTCAGATTTCAGCCTGGGATTGAGCTACCACTGAGATGTGTTCAAGCGACCACCCAGATACCCATTCAAGAAGAGTTTTCCCCATGGAGTTAACATCAGTGCCGACTCCAGTCCGTTTAAAGTCCTTTGGTTGGTTGAGGCTATACACCAAGGTTCAGCATCTGGACGCATGCAGAACATGTTAAAAACCTGTTCTACCTTTTGGAGCAGCGTGGTGGTAGAAATGGATGACAAAATTGACAATATACAAACGGGTAATTTTGTCACTAAATGCAAGGATACTGGGCACAACCTGCCCCTCTGGTTCCCCCAATAATCCTTCCTCTCTCTTTTTACATATGTGCGTGATAGAACTCTCATGCTATCTAATGGCAGTATTACCTCCCCTTCATAGGCTGTCATGAAGTTATATTCCATTCTAATGTTTGAAATTGCTCAGAAGTCCAGATAAAAGTTTGTATCTGATGGAAATGAAGCAGCGAGTTTTGTATAAAATTGTAGACTCTAAACTGTTTACCTGTCTGAAACAGTACTGGATAAAATTGCAGATTTAGAGTAAGCTCTTTTTGCTATTTCCGAAAGGATAATGGGAAAAGACACCTTTAAAATATGGACTTTTTAGTCTACTTATATGTTGTAAAACTATAAATACAACACATTTAGCTGTGAGTTAGAATTGTCAGATCTCTACGGGGATCACCCCTAACTTCTAATCCTCCGAAGTTTGGAGGGGACGTGTTGTCTATCTTTCCATGTTCGTGCTGAGTTCTGTTTGTTAAATTTCTTTTTAGGTTAAGAGCTGGGGGACAGGTAAGGAGAAAGATGGGTTGGTAAGAGGGGGTGGGGAGCAGATGGGATAGGGGTAGATAAAGAGGCAGTTAAGGGGATAGGTAAAGAGGGAGGAAGGAGGGGTAGAATAGGGAAGGGTAGGTTATGGGTTATTGCTAAGTAGTGGAGAGTCCAAAGAATGCAGAGAGGCACGCAGGTTTTACCCAATATCCTTATATTCACCATCCTAGAAATAAAATCTCTCTCTCTCTCTCTCTCTTTTCAGGCCAGCCTGGCTTATCCAATTACACTCAATAAACCATTCAAGTTCGAGGTCTCTCTGTGTGTGTATATCTATCTATCTATATATCTATATAGACATATATATAATATATATCTATATCCATAATCTCACACATATCTATCTATCTATCTGTCTATCTGTCTATCCATCTGTCTGTCTGACCATCTATCTATCTATCTATCCAACTGTCTGTCTGCCTATCTATCTATCTATCTATCTATATGAAATGATACAATATAATAATAATAATAATAATAATAATGTATAGATCAAAACATATTGCAGATAATCAATATATGGATGAGTCACATCTTCATACACAAAGCCTACATCACTCCCCCCCATAAAAGCAAGTCGTAATTAAAGGGTAGCGCACAGTACAGAGGACTGTAATTCATACAGAAATCAATGACTGTCAGTCCCTCTGCTCACCAAACTCCAGACTCTCTCTCTCTCTCTCTCTCTCTCTCTCTCTTAAATAAAAATCAAAGCGGGGAACATGACACTGGTGTGTGTGTGTATGTGTGTTTGTGTGTTTGTGTGTATGTATGTATGTATGTATGTATGTATGTTTGTGTGTGTGTGTGTGTTGTGTGTGTGTGTGTGTGTTGTGTGTGTGTGTGTGCAAGCTTGTGATAACAAATAATGTATGATAAATGTATGATATTATATAATGTATGATAAAGCGGGGAACATGACACTGGTGTGTGAGTGTATGTGTGTTTGTGTGTTTGTGTGTGTGTGTGTGTGTGTGTGTGTGTGTGTGTGCAAGCGCGTGATAACAATTCATGTATGATAACAATTAATGCAATCGGCTGAATATATAGTCATTGAAGATTCCCTTTCACTTTCGGTTTTCATTATTTCCTTGTTGCAAAAAAACATATTGTTTAAATTGTGTTCATACTGTGCTCCTTGCCAAAAAGACTGTATTGTTAATGGCAATACATTACTTTCAGTGTTCTTTCTCTCTCTCTCTCTCTCCCTCTCCCCCCCCCCCTCTCTCTCTCTCTCTCTCTCTCTCTCTCTCTCTCTCATTACTGTCTTACGCTACCCAGTATTTTTCTGACCTTCTCTGATATGAAGGGCTGCCTCATTATTGACCATGCTGATAGCAAGTTTTTATCACTGTCATATACTTGTAGTCTGTATGAGTCCTCAGTGCTGTCACATAGTAAAGAGGTCTTTAGAGAATGTGCCTGTGTGTGTGTTTGTTTGTTTGTTTGTGTGTGTGTGTATGTTATGAATGTATGTGTGTGTTGCGCGTGCGTGCGTGCGTGTTTTGTGTGTGTGTGTGTGTGTGTGTGTGTGTGTGTGCGTGTGTGAGTATTTTGCTCTATTCATTTAATTTTTTATTCAATTTTTTTATTTTGAGGATAATTGAATAAGCACTCATGTGGCTTTTAAGTGGTTTTGTAAATTTTGTCCTCCATTCCTACCAGCACATGATGGCATACACAATGTGCGTGTATGCGTGTGTGCAAACTTCCCGTTAACCTGACAATTACAAGAAGCTCAGATTTTAATGTGACATCACCTTCCTCAACATTGCTCAACAAATAATGTACAAAAGGGTGGTGGTGGTTGATGGTCAGAGATATCTATACAACACAGAAATCGGCAACATGTACAAAGAGAAAGTGTACTCTATGTCCTTTTTTTCTCCAGGTAACTTTTTGCCATCGACACATGCACGTTATGGTAAGAAATAGTTAACAGTATTACGGTGTACACTTTATCCCATTCTCTCTATACCTACATTTATACAATACAGACTTGTCAACACATACCAAGAGAAGTTAACTTTTTGTTGACGCCCCGTGCAGTGGTTATGGTAAGAAATATTTAACAGTATTATGATGAACACTATACCCCATTCTACCTATACGTATATCTATACAACACAGACATCGTCAACATATTTATACTAAGAGAAGTTAAGTTTTTGCTGACGCCCCATGCAGTGGTTATGGTAAGAAATATTAACTGCCGTATGACGTACAGTATATCCCATTCTCTCTATACGTATACAACACAGGCATCAGCAATTTTATACTAAGAGAAGTTAACTATTTGCTGACGCCCCGTGCAGTGGTAAGGTAAGAAATATTTAACAGTTAAAATATGGTGTGCAGTATATCCATTTCTCTATACGTATACAACACAGACATCAACATTTTTATTCTAAGAGAAGTTAAGTTTTTGCTGACGCCCCGTGCAGTGGTAAGGTAAGAAATATCCAACAGTTGTATGGTGTAAGTATATCCCATTCTCTCTATACGTACATTTATACAATACAGACATGTCAACACATACTAAGAGAAGTTAACTATTTGCTGACGCCTCGTGCAGTGGTATGGTAAGAAATATTTGACAGTATTATGGTGAACACTATATCCCGTTGTCTCTCTATACCTATACCTCTACAACACATCGTCAACATTTTTATACTAAGAGAAGTCAAGTTTTTGCAGACGCCAATATTAACTGTCGTATGGTGTAAAGTATATCCATTTATCTCTATACATATACACCACAGACATCAACATTTTTATACTAAGAGAAGTTAACTATTTGCTGACGCCCCGTGCAGTGGTTATGGTAAGAAATATCTAACAAATACATGGTGTACAGTATATCCCATTCTCTCTAGTTAACGTTTTGCTGAAACCTTGTGCACTGGTTACGGTAAGAAATATCTAACAGTTATACGATTCTTTCCAGCACTGTGAAAATAAAGCCACGAATGTTGTACTTGGCTTGTGATTTGATACAAGGAACAACTGAACAGTTGGCTTTTATGCAGGTGTTCTTTCTTCTTTGTCAAACGCGTAGACAGCAACTATTGTTGTCTGTCATACCTGCAAAACGGGAAGTTCACATACACGCACATTGTGTATGCCATTATGTGCTGGTGGGAATGGATGACAACATTTATAAAACCACTTAAACACCACATGAGTTCTTATTCCATTATCCTCAAAAAAAAATGCGTTGCGCTGCCGTTAAGCGCCTGACAAGTAAGGCTAAGCACATCCAACTTCAGCATGGGAGAGAACCGTTATCTTTTAAATCTTTCTGGGAAAAAAGGGGCACGAGAATGGACCAAGAAGGCAGAAAGAAAATAGACAAGAAGGAGGAGGTGACAGGAAGAAAAAGGAACAAACCAGAAACAAAGAGAGGGACAGAAAAGAGAGAATTCCTAGAACACTATTTCCAGAAGGCGCACATGCTAATTACACTGACAGACACCCCGGCATCTCTATAGGGAAACTCAGGTGCTCTAACTTGTCTACAGCTGCCCACTTTTAATCTAAACTTCACTCCTTACCGAAATGAACGACAATGGCATAGCTCTTGTGGTAGCAGGAGGCATAAACACGATTAGTTTGGATAGTTACTGGTCGCGCTTTTAAATTGCCATGTGCTATATTTGCGATGTAAATGTCTGTACAAAGTTAAGATCTCTTAGATAACGCAAGATCTTACCTAACAGAAGTGCACCAGTTTCGTGCTTTTTTGTGATTCCGAGAGAGAGAGAGAGAGGAGAGAGAGAGAGAGAGAGAGAGAGAGAGAGAGAGAGAGAGAGAGAGAAGAGAGAGAGAGAGAGAGAGAGAGAGAATGAGAGAGAGAGAGACAGCATCAGCCTGATCTGCATTTTGAAAGCCCAGGAAAAGAAGGGATCCCATATGCTTTTAAAGCAATTGCATCATCAGACAATTAATGCCCCAGGTTTTTGAGTGTGTGTGTGTGTGTGTGTGTGTGTGTGTGTGCGTGTATGTGCGTGACTGCGTGAGTGCGTGTGTGTGTGTGTCAGCCTGCACATATACGTGCTTGTGTTGCATGCAGAAGAGAGAGAGAGAGAGGAGAGAGAGAGAGAGAGAGAGAGAGAAGAGAGAGAGAGAGAGACAGAGAGACAGAGAGACAGAGAGACAGAGACAGACATACAGACAGACAGAAGGACAGAGAGGGATGATGAGACAGACAGACAGAGAAACAGAGAGATAGAAACAGAGACATAGATACACATAGAGATAAGCAGACAGACAGACAGGCAGAGAGACAGACATAGAGACAGACAGAGACAGAGACAGACAGAGACTGAACACTGAAAGTAATTTATTGCCCTAACAGTCAGACAGACAGACAGAGAGACAGACAGAGACACATACAGAGGCACAGACAGTGACAGACAGACAGACAAACAGAGAGCAGCTTGCATGAGGCAGATCTCTGTTGTCAGGAAGGGATGCAGACAGAGATCAAGCCACTGCTTGGTTGATGGAATGGAAGCGTGCATCACTTGGCCATCAATAAGTTAACAGCTTTTTTTTTTGCTCTCTTACACTCTGTGTTTGACTAGCACAATTTCAGAGTTTTGGGGGCTTCCCATTTTGTCCTTAAAAAACATGAGTTTGTCATGCCTTCTTTCGGTTCGTTTGCTAAAAGGCAGTTAGCCTGATCTTAGTCTTATCTTTTGCAATGTGTGTAAATAAATTGAATGGAAGCGCCTAGAGTTGATTGCTTTACAAGATTCAGCGCTATATAAATACTATACATTCTTCTTCTTCTTCGCATTCTTCTTCGCATTCTTCGCATTCTTCTTTGCATTCTTCGCATTCTTGTTCTTGTTCTTCTTGTTCTTCTTGTTGTTCTTGTTCTTGTTCTTGTTGTTCTTGTTCTTGTTTGTTCTTGTTGTTGTTGTTGTTGTTGTTGTTGTTCTTCTTCTTCTTCTTCTTCTTCTTCTTTCTTCTTCTTCTTCTTCTTCTTCTTCTTCTTGTTCTTCTTCTTCTTCTTCTTCTTCGTCTTCTTCTTCTCTATCACAGTTGGGACAGCATAGCCTAGTGGTTAGAGCGTTGAGTTCATGATCTGACGGGCCTGCGTTCGAGCTTACCACTGAGGTGCTTGTTTGAGGGTTAATTTTTTCCCCCCCTGGGAGTTAACATCAATACGGTCGACTCCACTTCCCTGAAAGTCCTTCGGATGAGGCAATAAACCGAGATCCCGTGTGTGCGAACGCAGGCAGAACATGTCGCGCAACACGTTAAGACCCATTCCGCTTTTGAGAAGAGTTGGATCGACAGTATGTAGTGATAGGAATGGATGACAAAATCAGAAAAAGCGCATGCACACTGGTGTCGTGTTTAGACATTATCTCTGAAGTTGGAATGTGGCTAGCTTAATAATAGTGAGCTTAAAATAAAAAAAAGTCGCATACGCTCAATCTCAGCATTGGTGAACCCTCGAGCTCTAGCCGAGGAACAAAAAGAATCTACCCCGAAATTAACAACCATGTGTGTGTGTGTGTGTGTGTGTGTGTGTGTTGTTGTGTGTGTGTGTGTGTGTGTGTGTGTTTGTACGTGCGTGCGTGCGTGTGTGTGCGTGCGCGCGTACGTGCGTGCGTGCACGAGCGCGCGCGTGTGTGTTAAACTGTAACGGAAAGTTCTAAACAGAAATATCATAACTTTTTTTCTCTCCATTTTTACAGATAAGTTGCTTGCATCAGTTTTTGAACACTTTGAGAACCACTGTCTGTTGAAGATAGGTAGGTACACGTCCAAGTTTAGCAGCGTGGCAGACAAGTGTTTTCCAAGCCAAGAAAAACAACAACAAACAAACCATGTAATACTAATAATAATAACAATAACAAAATCAATAACAATAATAATATAAGGAGTTTATATAGCGCTGAATCTTGTAAGCAAGATGAAAAGTGGTAAGGCGCCAGGACCTGATGATATCCCATCTGAATTGATAACAGCCCTGGATGAAGTGGGAATTAAGGCAGTCACAAAACTACTAAACAATATATATGACACAGGAGAGATTCCGACAGATATGAAGAAGTCCATCTACATTGCGATCCCTAAGAAACTGGGTACAGCTGAATGTGACCAACATCGTACAATCAGCCTGATGAGTCACCTCACCAAAGTTCTTTTAAGAATACTCATAAAGAGAATGAGAAATAAAATACTCCCAGAAATATCAGAAACGCAATTTGGATTCATGGCAGACGAAGGCACCAGAAATGCAATCTTCGCATTGAAAACTCTCATGGAAAGATCTATCGAGGTCCAGAAAGACCTGTACCTCTGCTTCATTGACTACTCAAAAGCGTTCGACAAAGTACGACACTCCGACTTGTTTGATATTCTGGCAGGGCTATATATCGACGGGAAAGATCTTCGAGTCCTCAGAAACATATATTGGGAACAGGAGGCAGCTATTAGAGTCGACAATGACATCAGTCAATATAGACCAATCTGCAGGGGTTGAGGCAGGGCTGCGTGTTCTCGCCTGATTTATTTAATGTATATAGTGAAATAATTCTACGAAATATTGAGAATCATGAGGGAATTAGTGTAGGTGGCCACAACATCAACAACCTGAGATATGCAGATGACACAGTCCTTATCGCCGACTCTGAAGAAAAACTGCAAAAGATCTTAACAACAGTAACAGACGAAAGCGAAAAGAAAGGATTGCAGCTCAATGCAAAGAAGACAGAATGCATGGTGATCTCGAAAAAAGCTGTTATACCACAATGCAACATAACCTGTAAAGGAGAGAGAATCAGACAAGTAAACACCTTTAAATACCTTGGTTGTACTATCACCCCGGACGGCAAGTGTGACACAGAAATCAAGAAGAGAATCGGTCAATCTAAGGCAACTTTTAACAACTTGAAATGCATTTTTACCAACAGTAAGATAAGCCTCAAGACAAAGATCCATGTTTTGAGAGCCTACGTATGGTCCATTCTTCTGTACGGATGTGAGTGCTGGACCCTAGCCAAGGACACAGAACAGCGACTAGAAGCAGTAGAAATGTGGTTCATCCGGAGAATCATGAAAATCTCATGGACAAAAAGAAAAACTAATGCAGAAGTAATGGAAATGGCTGGGTACAAGAGATCCCTTCTCAACACCATCAGAGAAAGACAGCTCAAATTTTTCGGCCATATAATCAGGGCTGACGGTCTAGAGAAACTGTTATGGAGTGGCAAAATCTGTGGAAACAAGAGCAGAGGAAGACAACGCACAAAATTCACAGACAGCTTAAACAAATTCGCAACGAATAAAGAGGGCACCAACAATGAGCTCATGAGAGGAACCGAGAACAGGGAAGAATGGAGAGCCATGATCGTCGATGTCTGCAGGACCAGACCGGACACTTGAAGAAGAAGAATCTTGTAAAGCAACAAATCAAAGCGCTCAGATGACATTAAAAAAAAAAAATGTATGCGTGTGTATGCGGTTTAAAAAATTTTGTCATCTGTTCCCACGGCACACAATGGCCTACTCTTTCGAACAGCGGAACAGGATTTAACGTGTGCGAAAGATGTTCTGCATGCATTCGCACACGGGACCTCGGTTTATAGTCTCATCCGAAGGATGTACACACTTCACTTCAAAAGGAACCAGTGCGCTCATACCTACGTCAGCTTGTTGACATGCAAATTACAGAAGGTATCCCTACCTCCCCCTTTCCATTGTTATTCATGACATTCGTTCTCTCTCTTTCTCTCTCTCTTCTCTCTCTCTCTCTCTCTCTCTCTCTCTCTCTCTCTCTCTTCTCTCTTTCTCTCTCTCTCTCTCAAGTTAAAAACCCCAAACAAATGAAAAAGGGAAAAGAATTCCCATTTCGTCTTTCCAGTCCCTGAACTGGAAGAATCTCACTCTCCCCAAAGCTGTAAGTGGTATGAGTGGGTGGTGGGTCGTGGTGGTTGGTGGTGGGTGGTGGTTGGTAGTTGTGGTGGTGGTGGTTGGTGGTGGTGGTGATGGGGGTGGTGGTTGGTGGTGATGGTTGGGGTTGTGGTGATGGTTGTGGTGATGGTGGTGGTGATGGTGATGGTGGTGGATGGTGATGGTGGTTGGTGATGGTGGTGGGGTTGTGGTGGTGGTTGGTGGTGGTTGTTGGTGGTTTTTGGTGGTTGTTGGTGGTGGTGATTGTGATTGGTGACGGTGATGGTGGTGTGGTGGTGGTGGTGGTGAACATCATGTGGTGGTGGTGTGGTGGTGGTGGTGGTGTGTGTGTGTGTGTGTGTGTGTGTGTGTGTGTGTGTGTGCGCGCGCGCGTGCGTGCGTGCGTGTGTGTGGGTGGGTGGGTGGGGTGGTGTGCGTGAGCGTGTGTGTATGTGTGTTTGTGTGTCTGGGTATCTGAGTGTCTGTGTGTCAGAGTCTGTGTTTTTCTTTCTCTGATTTAAAAGCATTTCATCCATAGTGATATTACGCGAAGAAAGGAACATGTTGACGTTTTATTAAACTGTCACATTTAGATAATGGGTGCAGGCGCGTGTTTGTGTGAGCGTTTCAAGTGTGCATTTTGTGTGCGCGCGCATGTGCATAAATACACATTCATGCGAGTACACTTGCATACTCGTATTTGTGTGTTCGTGCGTGCATACGTGCGTGCATGTGTGTATGTTTGTACATGCGGGGCACGCGTCTGTGTGTGTATGTGTGTGTGTGTGTGTTTTGTGTGCGTGTGTGTGTCTGTGTGTGTGTGTTGGATGTGTTTTGAGTGGTTGTATGCACGTATGTAATGTGTGTGTGTGAGTGAGTGTGTATCTGCGTACGCGTGTTGATGTGAGTCTGTATAATATTTATGAAACGAGTTTTTTTGACACATCAGTTGTTTCAAGATAGAGCGACTGATCAATCTAAAGACAATAAAACAAAGAATACAATAGCATCAACAACATAAACCAAGTATTATCAACAACAAGCAACAACTAGAGCAGCGGCAGCGCAAGCAGTAACAACAACAGCAGCAGCGGCAACAACAACAACAACAACAACAACAAACAACAACAACAAAAAAGAGATTTTCTTTCTGATGTGAGGGATGGAATACTACGAAATACCAGAAACTGTAAGATGGGGCATGCACTTCAATCTGCATAGAAATAACTTTGAAAACAACAACAACAACAACTACAACTACAGCAACAAAACCAAACGCTATTAATAACAAGCAACAACTAGAACAGAAGCATCTGAAGAAGAAGCAGCAGCAGCAATAGCAGCAGTAGCCGCAGCAGGCAGCAGCAGAAGCAACAGCAACAGCAACAACAACAAACAACACGTGTATTTTTTCTGTATGTGGGGGATGGAATGCTACAAACGCCAGTAGCAGTAAGATGGGACATACACTTCAATCTGCATAGAAATAAATTTACAAACAACAATAACAGCGACAACAACAAAACCAAATGCTATCAATAACAAGCAAAACTAGACAGTGGCAGCTGAAGAAGAAGAAGCAGCAGCAACATCAGCAGTAGCAGCAGAAGGATAGCAGTAGCAACAGCAACAACAACAACAAAAACAACAACAGAAAACAACAACAACAATTGTATTTTCTTTCTCATGTGGAGGCATGGAACACTACAAATACCAGCAGCTTTGAGACGGGCTGTACGCTTCAATTTGCATATAAATAACTTGGCCACGTCACCTCATTAACTCTCTGCATGCACCGATGAGTTTTCTTCTCTGGTAAACTTTACATATCACTGGGGGAAAAGTACAGCTATGCAAATTGCTGGACAATCAGAGGAAGCCAACTTTACAGCTCTAAAGCGGGAGTTGGATTGGAGCTAGCCATTTTGAGCAGTTACTCTACTGCTGTCAAAGAGACGCTATGTTGGCAACTTTCTAAAACCATTGCCTAATAAGGATAGAGCTAAAATTGTAAAAAGAGCTTAGTTGAAATCTGAAATAAGATAGAGTATCTTAAAATAACATTGTCATGAACCAGAACCATTAGTATAAAGGTATGGAGGTCTGAGATACCATTCAGGTACTGTTTTTCATCATTCCTTGCCTAGAGCTCTGAGGATCACCAAGGGTGGAGGTTCTGCATAGTGACGGGTTTTTAAACCCACCATAAGACAACCCTATTTGACTTTGGGGGATTTGGCACTATAATACTTATGACCACTTCGCTTTCCCCAGCCAAGTTAAGCAGAAATCGAGCGTGGTTACCAGTTGGGTGGGTGCCCGTTGCCGCCTTGGCTTCAGTACAGTTCCCCAGTTCCCCCAGCTGTAAATGGGTACCTGCCCTCTTTAGGGTCAGGGAAGGTAAAGCAGCGAGAGAGAGGAGATGGGCGCCACCCTCAATATGCTGGCCCTAGAGAAGTGAGGTTTCTGACGCCTCGCTCCCCTACGACCTTATAGGTTATGGGACTCCTTTACCTTTTACCTTTTAATACTTATGACATGAAGAAGCTCCTTTAAGAATTGGTTACCTCAACTCATGTGAAGAAATAGTTGTTTTCAAATCACCTACTCTGGTTTCAACATATACAACCCAATTCAGGCTCATAGTATCATACCCTCTGAGTCAAAATTTTATGAGAAACTATCAGTCTTATGTTGCAGTGTGGCCACCCATTCGAGGAGGCCCTGCTTTGTTGTAGGACTGCTTTGATAGTGTTTGGGGGAGCTTGGTTTGTGGTAAAGCATGTTGAACTTTTGTCTGATGACAATGATAGCGTAATTGAGGAGTCAGACTAGAGAGAGAAGCCTAACTTTGTGAATGACCATCTTCAGTCTCCACATCTATTCTTCCATGAATCTCATAATTCAGAAACTTGACACAAAATTGCCACAGGCTTAAAAAACATAGGAGAAACAAACAATCAGATTACCACGAGACTATCGTCACGAGATCTTCACAAAAAGGGCCACTGAATCAGAACCAAAGCATGGGTGTAGTATAATGGCGAATAATGAAGACATTTATTATTTATTTATTTATTCTTTTTTTATCGAGGATAATGGAATAAGCACTCATGTGCGATATTGATTATCATGCACTGGTCAACCTCAGTTTGCTTTCACTTGCCATGGGAGTATATTACGTTGTCTTGCATACCATGTACCAGTGTCAACCAGGCCCAAGAAACGCAGATACCTGCAGTGTTGGTCTCATGATTAGAACAACGCTCCCAAAACTGATGCCTGAAGAGGATGATTCTGGTCTATGTGATGCCAGTATTTTCATTAGCCCATCAAAAACTGAACTTTGTGTAGGAAGGGATCACAGTCTTAAAAATCACTAGCTCTTAAAGCAATCAGATACACGAGCTCCCAATTATTGTCTATTGAATAACCACAATCATAGAATAGGAAAAAAACCATTTTATAATCTTTGTCACTGATGCAATCACCCAAAGTAAACATTTCCCTCAAGTTATTCAGCATTCTGTGTTTTAATGTAATGAGATGGATTAAGATAAAATAAAATAAAATATGATAATACTGAAATGAAACAAAATCCTCATACATTCATACACACTCACGTCATACATACATTAAGATGCAGTATTGTCTTGCTGATCATCATAAAAATACACTTTATTACTTCTTAATACGATTAACAAAAAACAACAACAACAGCACAGAAACCACATCAGGATCAGAGCAGCAGCAGCAACAAACAACAAGAGCACCAAAGCAGCAAAACAAAATCAACAACAACAACAACAACAACAAAGAATATAGAGTGTGGAAGGGGATAGGAGTGAAAGTATTGATCCTACTTTACGAACATAATGAAAGGGAGAGAAAAGCAGGCTCTTAAAGAACAGAGGAAAGCATACCCCCTCTGCCTCCCCCTCCCCAACCCCCTTCCCTCCACATTCCAAACCCTCTTCTGTAGGCAAGAGACCTAACATCAGGCAACAGACAATTCCCAACCATCACGTGACAACGATGGCCGCTTACTGCATCAGTAATGATAAAATGATAGGGGGTTACCGTTCCTGATCGGACCCCACCAGCACGCAACCTATCCGTCAAGTGGAGCTGTGCGTGGCCTCGATTGCCTCCCTTCCCTGGTGTTTTGGGAGAAGGTTGATGGGAGGCTGGAAAGAGTTAATGTTGTTTGCTAGGAATGGAATGATGCAAAAGATTTAGTTGTCAGAATGGGTTAATTTGAAATGCCCACTTTTCTAGTTCTTTGGATATCTAATTAGCGATTTCATCAGGAGAGAGAAAAAAAAGTCTTTTGCTTGGTTTAATCTATTAAGAAACGTGTTGGAAAGCAAATGTCTTGCGTTAAAAGAGAGGTTAACAATTAAAGAATTACTCTGAACAGTTTTTTGTATTCAAGTGCTGCTACACAGCACAGATTTATCAGCTGAAAGAATGGTGTAAGGTATACTACCTTTAAACAAATAATTCAAAACAAAGACGGCAATGTGTAAGTGAGTGAGTGAGTGAGTGAGTGTGTGTGTGTGTGTGTGTATGTGTGTGTGCGTGTGCCACTGACCAGGTTAGAAAGAAAATCTAAAATTTTAGATCATACAATGTAGACTAAGTTTGACCATAAAAGCTCTTTTTTTGGTCAAAGTCTACCAGAGTTCATATGCAACTTACTTTGATAGAAATAACAGTGTAAATTGTAAGGTGCACTGAGGATAAAACGATGATCGAGTTAACGAGCGGAAATCAAGTTATGGTGGTTTACAACACACGCATCAGCGCATGAGAAATGACCTATGATTATCACACACACAAACACACATGCACCCACATGTATACACGCGCGCACGCGCACACACATACACACACATATCCATGCATACATATATGCACACACACACACACACACTCGCACACGTGCACACACTTACACACACACATTATCCAATTCACATTGCAGTCACATGTTACAGCCTCCCCCCCCACTCTTATAGACAAAAAACACCACAAAGCAACGTCTCTCTCCCTCCCTCATCCTATCCCAAATTCCAGACTATCTTCTAAAGGCAGGATACCTACCATCAGACAGGAGTTGTGTCCCATTCCTCAGGGACAATGCCCAGCAATCACGTGACAGTAATGGCCGCTCACTGCATCAGTAATGATAAAATTATAGGGGGGGTTACCGTTCCTGATCGGGCCCAACCAGCACGCAATGGGTTCGTCATGGTTCGGACTATCTCCCTTTTTTTCCCCCTGGGAGATGCTGGCTTATGTGGGGAGAGAGGACGGAATGAGTTAAAGCTGACTAGGCTGGACTAGACAGATACTGGTATTTTGCTGTCAGAATAGGTTAACTTCAAAAATGCCACTTCCCTGTTTGTTTTTTTTTTTCTTCTTCTTTTTCCATAGCAGTATCTCTATTTCTCTGTTGTGTTTTGCATGAAGAAATATGTATTTCTTCTTTTATTTATACTGATCAAATAATTGAGCAGAATAGCGTGTCTTTGCTTGGAAGATCAGCATGAAAAGAGAGAGTTGTCCCTGGCAAAATTCTTAGAAAAAGCCACTCTGATAGGAAAACAAATACAGTTGCAGACCCAAAAAAAGAAAAAAGGGTGGCGCTGCTCTTGTGGCGACGCGCTCTCCCCGGGAAGAGCAGCCCGAATTTCACGCAGAGAAATCTCGTGACTTAAAGTGGTATAAAATAAAATAAAATAAAATAAAATAAAAGACGGACAGAGAAAAAGTTGAATTTGTTATATTCCTGGGATTGAGGGGGAAAATGGTTTAGCTGCAGTGGTTTGTTGAAGAGAAATGAAGCGGCCACAAAAGAAAATATCTAACAGAGAGAGAGAGAGAGGAGAGGAGAGATGAGAGAGAGAGGGAGAGAGAGAGAGAGAGAGAGAGAGAGAGGAGAGAGACGCTATGAGTCAAAAAATGAAAAATATCAGGATACCAATACTACAAAAAGTATGTGGAAGAATATAGGAACGGAATAAAACCAAAGAGAACAGCAGTGCTGTTACCATGTCATCATCATCAGACCCGTGACCTTGGCGGTCGTGGGGGAGACATGAAAGACGATGCCGTGGTAAGCCTCCTCCATCCATCTCGGTCCTCGGCTCTGCGCAGTAGTGCCGAGTCATTCATCCTGGTCCATTCTCTGATGTTGTCCATCCATGACTTGTTCTGTCTTCCCCTCCTTCTGCCACCTTCGAGTGTTCCCTGCAGTACTGTTTTGGGCAGAGTGTTGTGGCGGGTGACGTGGCCGAACCATGTCAGCTTTTTCTTCTTGACGATGGTGAGAAGGGGTTCCTGTGGACCTGCCAGCCGTGTTATTTGACTCTTGACAAATTCATTGGTCTTTCGTTCTCTCCAGGATATGCCAGTAGTTTTCTATGGCATTTTGTTTCGAATGACTGGATTCGCTTTGCTGTTTCAGCAGTCAATGTCCAGGTTTCACTTCCGTACAGCAGGATCGACTGAATTAGGGCTTTGTAGAGCTTTTAGTTTGATTGGGAAACTGATCTCTTTACTTTTCCATATGGTGGTGAGTTTTGTCATGGAAGATGTTGCCATGGCTATTTGACTTTGATTTCTGTCGTCGATCGCCCGTTCCTTTGTGAGTGTAGCGCCGAGGTATTTAAAAGCGTCTACCTCCTCCAGTTGTTGGCCGTTCATGTAAATTTTAGCGGTGGCATTGCTCGTGCTGTTCACAAGTACTTTACTTTTCTCCGAGCTCACCTCCATCCCATATGCTCCAGCTCTGTTCTCAAGTCTGGTCGTAAGATCTTGCAGCTCTGTGTTACTTCCGCCCATGAGGTCAATGTCATCGGCAAACCGTAAGTTGTTGAGGGGTCTGCCGCCAATGGAGATGGTAGGGTGGAAGTCATGGAGGGTCTCTCTCATGATGTTTTCCAGGAACAGATTGAACAGGACTGGAGATAACAGGCATCTTTGTCGGACTCCAACTGTGGTTTTGAAGTAGTCTCCGACCTGATTGTTCAGAAGGACTGCACTGCTTGCAGTGTTGTATAGTGCTTGAATGGTTTGCACTAGTCCTTCTTCAATGCCAAACATTCTGAGGACCTGCCACAGGCCTTCGTGCCATACTCTGTCAAAAGCCTTCTTGAAGTCGATGAAGTTGTGGAACAGGTCTCTCTGATGTTGAAGATGTTTTTCCATCATGATGTGGCAGTTAAAAATCTGTTCGATTGTGCTCCTGCCTGCCTGAACCCAGCTTGTTCCTCTGCAAGGTGTTCTTCTGCCTCCTTCTTGAGTCGATTCAAAATAACTTTGAGCATGATCTTGCTGGCGTGGCTGATGAGGCTGATTGTTCTATAGTTTTGGCATTGGCGTAAATTCCCCTTCTTGGGCAGGGGTATGATGAGTGATTGTGTCCATTCTGTTGGCCACTGTTTTGTCTCCCAAATCTTCTGACAGATAGCTGTAACATATGTGATGACTGTTTCGCCACCATGCTTGAGCAGCTCTGCAGGTATATTGTCTGCTCCTGGGGACTTTCCTACTGGTAAGCTGCGGATGGCTTCTTCCACTTCTTCCCTCAGTATAGGTAATGGCGAGGGTGCTCTTGATGTTGCTGCTTTCTCTTCTATTATGCTCTTGTCAGGTTGTATTGGGTAGTTGTACAGTTCTTGACAATATTCAGACCACCTGTTCAATGCAGCTGAGCTTTCTGTGAGGAGGTTTCCGGAGCTGTCTTCAATGACTGATGATTTGGTTTGAAATGGTTTTGTGAGTTTCTTCAGGGTGTCGTATGCCTTTTTACTGTTGCCCACTTTCATGTTTTTTTCGATCTCATCACATTGATCACTGATCCACTTCTCTCTGGACCTTTAACATTGACTTCTTCACGAGATTGTTGGCCTCCCGGTAATCTTTAGGGTTGGAAGACCTGGTTGGTTTCAGTGCTCTTCTTGTATCGCAGAGGTCCAAGATGTCATTGGTAGTCCATGGCTGGTGTTTATTCCTCTGACGACCGAGTACCTCCTCTGCTGTTTCTCGGACTGCCTCATTGAAGTTGTTGGTGAGGTCATTGATGTCATTGTCCAGGAGGGTTAATGCCGCAAAACGTCCGCCAAGCTTAGCTTGGAAGATCTCCTCGACATCTGGATCTTTCAGTTTGTCCACGTCAAATTTGATACGTGGGTTTGCAGGCTGTTTGTTTTTCTTCAGCTTCATTTTGAATACCAGCAGCACAAGGTCGTGGTCGCTGCCTATGTCAGCTCCAGGGTAGGTTCTTGTTCTGGCTCTGTTGATGCTGGATTTGAAGCGCCGTGCTGTTAAGATAAAATCTATTTGGTTATGGATCTTGCCGTTTGGCGCATGCCAGGTTGTCCTCCTTGACTGCTTGTGGGGATAGAGGGTATTGGCAATGGTAAGTCTGTGGGTGCAGGCAAACTCCAGCAGACGTAGTCCCCTGTCGTTGGTCTCCCCAGTTCCAAACTGACCAACTGTTCCGGCCCATTGGTTGTAAGAGTCAGGACCTACTTTGGCGTTTAAAATCCCTTGGATGATGATGATGTCCTTCTTGGTATTTTCTTAATGGTCACTTCAAGATCTTCATAAAATTCTTCTACTTCTTCATCTGTATGGTCAGATGATGGTGCATAGATTTGTATGATGGTGATGTTCTTGGGCTTGGCCGACACCCGGATGCTGATAATCCTGCTGGAAGCCGGTGTACAGCTGATAATGCACCCC
>CM054147.1:65690188-65695188 GCA_028751875.1 Rapana venosa
ACATGGACAGCTTTTATTTTTTCTGTATTTGTATAATGGGTTTTTATTTTGTTTTTGTCTGGAAAAACCATTGACATAAAGAAAGAGCAAAAGAACATATTCCCTACACACAGCTGAAATCAGTTTACTATTAAAACAAATCTGAGACAGTGGCAACAACTATAGTATGTACCTATCCACCTTGAATGATTCAAATAGCACTTTTCAGATTCAAGACAGAAAAAACAAGTCTATCACACACACTCAGAGTATGGCCAGATAGAATCTGAATAGTTATTATTACTGATTATATGATAGAGGGGGCGAGATAGCTCAGTGGTCAGAGCACTCGCTTTCACCCAGCTAAGGTTAAGCAGCATCAAGCGTGATTACCACTTAGATGGGTGACCGTTTGCGCGCCTTGGCTTCAGGACAGTACCCCCCAGTTCACCCAGCTGTAAATGGGTACCTGTCTCTTTAGGGTCAGGGAAGGTAGAGCAGCGAGGGAGAGGAGATGGGCGCCGCCTTCAATATGCTGGCCGCTGGAGAAGTTGAGGTCTCTGATGCCTCCCTCACCTTCGACCACATAGGTTATTTCATTTATTTTATTTCATTTCATTTATACCACTTTAAGTCACGAGATTTCTCTGCGTGAAATTCGGGCTGCTCTCCCCGAGGAGAGCACGTCGCCACAAGAGCAGCGCCAGCCTTCTTTTTTTTTTTTTTTGGTCTGCAACTGTATTTCTTTCCCTATCAGAGTGGCTTTTTCTAAGAATTTTGCCAGGACAACTCTCTTGTTGCCGTGGGTTCTTTTACGTGCGCTGCATTATTTTCTGTAACACACGGGACCTCGGTTTATCGTCTCATCCGAAAGACTAGCGCCCAGACCACCACTCATGGTCTAATGGATGGGGAAAAAGTTTCGGGCCCAGACGGGATACGAACCACCGCACACTTCCGACCCGGACTTTTCACTTTCTAGACAGGCGCGTTACCTTTAGACCACCTTTACCTTACCTTTACCATTTTTAGGGTATCCCCAGACGCTCTAGTGAGATGACTTCGTCCCACTGTCCCTAAATCGGATAACTCCACTGGGACTATAACACAATCTCAAACAAACAAAGAGTTTCACATCAAAAGGAAAGTAAACCCCAAAACACCAGGAAATCCAATCTGTTAAGAGCAGTGATGCTTTGACTCAAAACGGGGACTGTAATTTTATGACCACCCAAAAAAATACATGGACAGCTTTTATTTTTTCTGTATTTGTATAATGGGTTTTTATTTTGTTTTTGTCTGGAAAAACCATTGACATAAAGAAAGAGCAAAAGAATATATTCCCTACACAGATCTGAGACGGTGGCAACAACTATAGTATGTACCTATCCACCCTGAACGATTCAATAGCACTGTTCAGATTCAAGGCAGAAAAACAAGTCTATCACAGACATTCAGATTATGGCCAGATAGAATCTAAATAGTTATTATTACCGATTATATGATAGAGGGGACGGGATAGCTCCGTGGTCAGAGCACTCGCTTTCACCCAGCTAAGGTTAAGCAGCATCGAGCGTGGTTACCACTTGGATGGGTGACCGTTTGCGCTCCTTGGCTTCAGTACAGTACCCCCCAGTTCACCCAGCTGTAAATGGGTACCTGTCTCTTTTAGGTCAGGGAAGGTAGAGCAGCGAGGGAGAGGAGATGGGCGCCCTCTTCAATATGCTGGCCGCTGGAGAAGTTGAGGTCTCTGATGCCTCACTCCCCTACGACCATATAGGTTATGGGACACCTTTACCTTTTATATGATAGAGGGGACAGTGTACAACACAGAAGTCAGTGTGTAAACAGTTATAATTATTATTCTTGGTTATATGTGAGAGGTGACACTGCACCACACATCAGTCTTTGAATAGTTATTATTATTATTATTATTATTGTTGATTATATGATAGAGGTGACAGTGAACTACACATCAGTCAGTCTGTGAATAGTTATTATTATTATTGATCATAATATGTTAGAAGTGAGACTGTACAAAACAGCAGTAAGTCTTTGAATAGTTAACATTATTGATTATGTGATAGAAGTGATACTGTACCAAACACACCTGTCAATCTTTGAATAGTTATCATTCTTGATTACATACAAGAGGTGATACTGTATCACGCAACAGTCACTCTTTGAATAGTTATCATTATAGATTGTATGTTAAAAGTGATACTGCTGTTGATGTTTGCCGAATTCTTTTTTGCGTTGACTCAAAAGCAGTATTACTGGCATTAAAGACATGGCATGGTAAAATAAGGAATGACATTGTATTTGAGATTAATTTCCTGATACATTCTATTGCAAGCAGAGGCATCAGCATAACTTTTTGCTAGATCCCCTCTCATTGTGGAATTTATTCAAATGTGCTGGTTGATTCTTTGGCAAAACAAGATGCCTCTGAATACAGTACTGAAGTGCTTGCTTCTAGTCTGGCATTGTCGTCTTATGAAATTCATTCTAAGTTAATGAAATGCATGCATTCTTAGATTATAAAAAAAACATAATCAGCAGTTTCCTTGCCCACGGAAATGAGAAATTCTAAAACATAAACTGAGATTAAATGCATGGAATACTAAATATTAAAAAAATGTAACATGTTTTTGTTCTATTCCCCTTTCAATCCACCATTTATTGTTTGATTGCCCAATTCCTTTTGACATGTATAAAAGAAGAGGTTTAGATATTCATAAGAAATATGCCACTAGTCAAAATTTTTTTTATATGACTCTCAGTAATTCATAATGTCAGTTGCTGAAGTATATTCTTCATCTGTAAGACTATTACTGTAATTAGTTACGTATGTATGTATGTATGTATGTATGTATGTATGTATGTATGTATGTATGTATGTATGTATGTATGTATGTGTGTATGTATGTATGCATGTATGTATGTATCTATGTGTGTGTGTGTAAGGGAGAGAAAGAGATAGATAGATAGATAGATAGATAGATAGATAGATAGATAGATAAAGAGAGAGAGAGAGAGAGAGAGAGAGAGAGAGAGAGAGAGAGAGAGAGAGAGAGAGAGGTAGAGAGAGATGGGGTGTGTAATACTAGGTACTTTGGTATGAATGCGGGTGTGTCTAAATCACCATGTAGTGAATAGACATTAAACAGAACAAAACAGACAAAAACACTGCACCAGTACAGCATGCAGTCAGCGTGTCTTCACTGGATCTCCTGCAGTCCCACTGCTCACCAACTCACCGTCCTTACAGACACGGCCCGGTTGTCTGCACTCCTCCCCTGTACTGTCTATGAGGGCCGTCAGCGCCTGGGGCTTTATCACAGTTCTTGATTAAACCATTGACGCTGGGGGCAACAGCAAAGTGAGAGGCTGTATGACCAGTGGCTTTCTTTCCCACTCATGGAATTCCACTTTACAGCTTAGTCTTCAGTGATCGACTAGGACTCTCTGACTAGGAGGCTTGACTCGCACAGTCCTTATGTGCTGCAGCCCTGGGGGCTGGTTGGCCTTTGGAGAACATCTGCAACGCTGACTGTCCTTATGCCCACTTGGCCGAGAGAGTGGGGATGTACTGTGGGCAAGGCATCTCCACTATAATCAAATTTCTGCCCAGTTTCCAAAACAGCAGCTGCCTCCTCTGCTGTTTTGGAGGTCATCGTCGGACACGACGGACAAACATACATACATACTGTCTGTGAGTCTGCCAGTCAAGCGGCCATCGTTCTAGCTGTCTTCTGGGGTCAACCATGTTTATGCCACCCTCCTGTCATCTGACTTGGCGCGACATGGCCCCCATCCTGCGCAGACCTTGCACTTACCTGGTGGAGATATGGAAGAAGGAAATTAGAGGGAGAGGAGGACAGGGGGAGAAGGGAAACAGAGGAGGTGGAGGATGGGGGACGGGGAAGGGAGCGGAAAGGATGGTGCACTGTTTTGATGGGAGCATTTGTGCTTGCGTGCCTGCGTGTGCGTGTACGCGAGAAAGAGTAAATATACGTGTGTGTGTATGTGTGTGATTTTTTAAAAACTATGCAAATAATTCATGCTGAGTATGTATGTTAAAACTTTTGCTGCCAACATTACCATTCTTAATGTTACTTCCCCCTTGTCTTTTGTCAAAACTTTCCCCTGATAGAGAAGTATACATTTTCTCAGTTCTTTAAAATAATGAAAGGACACCTATTTCTTTATTTCCAGTTGACAAGACCTATCAATTACCAACCCAGAACAAAAAAAAGAAATCACCAACAGCATGCACTCACATATACTACGAATATATATAATTATGCAAATATATACAAGACAGAGAGTTCAAAGAGTTGATTTAAAAGAACAGCTACATTCCTTCGTTTGTCATATGACAAGTCGTCGGCCACTTGAGCTAGGTATAAGATGGCATTGTATTAAAGTGAGTGTGAAAGAGAATGTTTCGTGTTAGCGCGAATACATGAATTTGGTATTTTCTGGTTCTTTAATGACTGGAGTCCTTTGCTTTTTGAAAAAAAAGCAACATTTACATGAAAAAAAGATCACGTATGCAAATAAGTACCGCATGCATGTCTGTAAGTGTTGTAAGACCGCTTACTGTGTTCTCTTGTGTGTGCTTAAGAATATTTTAAAATTCAAATTTCTTTTATTTCGAGGATAATGAATGAGTACTCATGTGGCTTTTTTTGTGAACACCTAGTCCCCGTGTTCTTGCGATTTTGTAAATTTTGTGATCTGTTCCCATCCCGTGCATAATGATATACTCTTTCGAAAGGCGGAACAGTTTTTGACGTGTGCACAAGATATTCTGCATGTCTTTGCACACTGAACTTTGGTTTTTATTCTCATTCCCAGGATAATTTGGAGGAGTGGAGTCGCACTGATGTGCGTGCGCGTGTGTTGTGTGTGTTTTGTGTGTTTGTGTGTGTGTGTGTGTGTGTGTGTGTGTGTGTTTGTGTTTGTGTGTGTACCAAAGTGTTTTTTTGTTTTGTTTTGTTTTGTTTAATGTCTAT
>CM054147.1:65702688-65705188 GCA_028751875.1 Rapana venosa
TAACTATTCCAAGAGAGTATATTGTGATAATAATGAGGGTGATGATAACGATGATGACGGTGATGATAGTGATGCTGTTGCTGCTACTGCTGCTGATGCTGTAATAATGATGATGACAGTAATGATGATGATGATGGTTATGCTGATGCTGATTTTGTTTTTGTTCCTCAGCTAGAGCTCCGAGGTTCACCAATCATGATATTTTGCATATGCGACCGTCTTTGCCCACCATGAAGGTAGCCGCATTCCGACTTCGGGGATGTATGCTGGGTATGTTCGTGTTTCTGTAACCGACCGAACGCTGATATGAATTACGGAATCTCTAACGTGCATATTTGATCATCTACATGTGTATATATACACGAAGAGAATCAAGGCACTGGCAGGTCTGCACTTGAAGCTGACCTGGGAGATAACAACCCCGTCCCTCCCCCCCCCCCCCTCTAATTCACCAGATGCCACCGAGATTCGAACTCACGACTTCATGGATGCATGGTATTGTAGTCGAACGGTCTTAACCACTCGGCTATAGCGTCCATCGATGATGTTGATGTTGATGATGATGTTGATGATGATGATGATAGTTATGATGATGATAATGATGATGAAGATAATAATGATGTTGATAATGATGATTATAATAATGATGATGTTGATGATAATGATGATGATGATGATGATAAGATGATTAATAATGATGATAATTATGATGATGATGATGATTATGATAATAATGTTGATAATGATGATGACGATGGTAATTATGATGATGATGATGATGGTTATGATAATAATGTTGATAATGATGATGATGATGATGATGATGATAATTATGGTGATGATGATGATGATACCACCTTCAGTCACGGCAGATTTCTCTACGTGAAACTAGGGCTGCCCTCCATGGCGAGAGCGCGTCACTACAAGAGCAGCGCTATCCATCACTTTAGTTTATCTTCCAGTCTTTATGTGTAGTTACTGCCCTTTTCAGCAAAGAGTCAAAAACTGGAGTCATAAACTCAATCATCATTCCACTATCCTTTATATGAAAGAATAATAAAAAAAATATCATCCCATGGGAATGCCGGGAACCTGTCAGTATAAATAGCATACCCGCACATTCAAGAAATTCTGTACTAGCAATTCCCTCTTTTCTATCCCTCTCTTTGTTTCTGCCTTGTTCTTTTCCTTCCTGTCATTTTCTTCTTGTCTATTTCTTTAGCCTTCTTCTTCCATTCTTCTGCCTTTTTATCAGGAAAAACTTAAAAGATAACAATTTCCCCCCCCCCCCCCCTCCCTTCCACGCCCAAGTCAGATGCGCCGGGTCTGACTTGTCAGGCGTTTAACGGCAGCGCAGCGCATTTTCGCTTATATGACAGACAGCAACAGTTGCTGTCTGAGCGTTCGACAAAGAAGAAGAAGAATTATTTGAATGTGGTGACTAAACTTTGGTGGATGCTTGACTTTTCATGTTTCTGCAGCTCACAACCGGGCATTTGAATAAAGAACTAGACAATTCAAATTCACTGTTGATCTTCTTGGAAGTACACACGACAGCGAGTAGGGAAATAGCAGGTCTGCACATATTTGGCACACTATATTTTGTCGACTTTGCTTTCGAAAGCTGAAATTCAGCACTATTGAATGAGATCAATCATGATAGACGGCATTTGCTTTTTCGCAATGTATTGTACTATACAGTATTTGTGTTGTATTGCGCTGTATTGTATTGTATTGTGTTATGCATCGAATCATGTACTACATAGTACTGTATTGTATTGCATGACATCGCATCAAATTGTATCGCATCATAGCATGTCGTTTAGTTTTGTATTGCTCAAACTGTATTCTAAAAGCCAAATGCACAGCTTTCCTTGTATTAGATTGTTTTGTATCGTGTTTTATGTGTTGTGTTGCGCTATATTATACGGTATGATATAATTATGCTGCTTTATCTTCCTTTCTCGGATAGAGCTCCGAGGTCCACCAACGGTGAAAGTTTGCACATGCAACCGTTTTTGCCCCACCATTAAGGTAGCCCCATTCCGACTTCGAGGATGATGTCTAAACACGACACCAGTGTACCTGCGTTTTTAATAAAAATCAACAATTCCTAACAACACAAAATGGCCTATTCTTCCGAAAGGCAGAACAGGTTTGACGACTGCATAAGATATTCTTCGCGCGTTCACACACAGAATCGCAGTATATAGTCTTATCCAGAAGGACTTTCAAGGGAGTGGAGTAGGTACTGATGTTAACTCCAGGGGAAAAAAAAACCCTCCTCGAACGGGTGTCTTGGTAGTGGATCAAACCCGGGTCGTCAGACTACAACCACTCTACCCACTAGCCTCCCCCCACCCCTCCCAAGTGTACAGCTTAAAATACTGCAGATTTCTCTGCAAGAAATTCAAGCTGCTTTCTCCTGAAGCGCGATTCGCAAGTATCTGTCCACTGAGGCAACTTCCAAGCTTGTCACATCTCTCATTCTTTCACGTTT
>CM054147.1:65710188-65712688 GCA_028751875.1 Rapana venosa
GCCACAGGAGCTCTTTCGGGGCTGATATCATATCAGTGTGTATAATGCCAAGAGCTACCCTGTGTAACGCTAGATTATGCGAACTGATTCAGAGCACTCAAAAGTAAAACTTTTTTTTAAAAAAACGTCTCCTGAGTTTATACATATAAATTTGTAGGACTGAATGTGTTCTGTTCCGCGCCATTTATTTTATGTTGGAATGTTATGTGTGAGATGATGGCAATATATAGAGAAAAGGCAAATGTATTGATTTAACAACAAACATCTTTTCTGGGCTATTTTTTTATGTAAGATTTCTCTGGATTTTTTTCACAGCCCCTTTTGAGAGAGATTTTATCACAAATGTTGGCTTGTCTAAATGACCTATTAGTGATTAGAAATTAAACGAAAGAAAAAAAAGGTTCAAATGATAGAAACTCGCGGGAGAAAGAGATCCAGTTTTATCATACTACGATCCTCCCTATCAATCCTACGAGCCTGTCTCTCGTTTTATTTCAGTGTCCAAAAATGCAAAAAAAACAGAAAAGCAGCATGCTTACAAACCCATCCTTTACAAACGATGATTCAAACACATGTACAAAAAACCCACTGGGGGGACAAATTAAGAAGGGAGACCAACATAGCCATACCACATACTATCTTCACAAACAGCGTAATATGTAAGAGAGAGGGGAGAGAGAGAGAGAGAGAGAGAGAGAGAGAGAAGAAGAAGGGCAGGCAAACTGGAAGCTGGAAGTTTGTTCCCAAACCTCCAAAGTCTGGGATGATAAATCAGTGAGAGTGAAAGGATTTGGTGGAGCCTGTCTCTCGTTGAAACGCTTGTTGTGGGATTTAGTGCATGGGGGTGTCTTTGGCGAAGGAATGGAGTGGAAAGAGAAAGAAAGAGAGGAGAGAGAGAGAGAGAGAGAGAGAGAGAGAGAGAGAGAGAGAGAGAAGGGTGGGGTGGGATGGAGAGTGTATTGATATGATTATTGATCCCAAGATATGACTGGACTGCTTCAGCTTTCAACTGGCGTTTCTGCTATCTGCTCACAGCCTTTGATGAGCAACCCCCCCTCCACACCCCCCTCCCCGAAAAAAAACCAAGCCAAAAAACAAAAAAACCAAACCAAACCGCAAAACCCAACAAGCCCCGCCCCCCAAAAAAAACACCCCAACAACAACCCAACAAAAAACAAAAAAGCAATCCCCAAACAAACCAAAACTGTCTTGCTGCCAGAACATGCTATATTGATTAAAAAAGGAGTCCCATAACCTATAAGGTCGTAGGGGAGCGAGGCGTCAGAGACCTCACTTCTCTAGGGCCAGCATATTGAGGGCGGCGCCCATCTCCTCTCCCTCGCTGCTTTACCTTCCCTGACCCTAAAGAGGGCAGGTACCCATTTACAGCTGGGTGAACTGGGGGAACTGTACTGAAGCCAAGGCGCGCAAACGGTCACCCATCCAACTGGTAACCACGCTCGACGCTGCTTAACTTGGCTGGGGGAAAGCGAGTGCTCCGACCACTGAGCTATCCCGTCCCCAAAAATGGCCCCTACTAGCCCGAATTACCCCAGTTATCTTGTGATTATTTTCCATTACTACTTATTCTTTTCTTATTTTTTTATTTATTCTTTTATATCGAGGATAATGGAATAAGCACTTATGTGCTTTTTTTTACATCCAGTCCCCGTGGGTATGCGGTTTTGTAAATTCTGTCATCCGTTTCCACCGGCACACAATGGCCGACTCTTACGAAAAGCGGAACAGGATTTAACGTGTGCGCGAGATGTTCTGCGTGCGTTCGCACACGGGACGTCGGTTTATAGTCTATTCCGAAGAACTAGCATGAATGAATTGGACAAAGCACACACACACACTCACATACATACACGCACGCACGCACGCACGTACGCACGCACACACGCACGTACGCACGCACGCACACACACACACACACACACACACACACACACACACACACACACACACACACACACACACACACACACACACACACACACACACACACACACTGGTTTGTTTCTAATCTCTGATGTTCACGTGTGCTATTATGAAGATTTCTGAGGTTTTTCCCTGTGTGATAACTAACCTCCTGTGTACGAATATATCCTGGAGTTCATTTGTTCTGCTTGGGCTTGTTATCTCACTGTGTCTGCATAAAACTGCTCCATGCTCTCTGTGCCTGTCTTTCTTTTGTATATATCTTTTCCCCTCTCTTTCTTTATACCGTATATTTGGTTATTTGTCGTCTGTAAGTCTGCCTGTTGGTCTATTTGTGTGTCGCAACTTAGCGCCGTTTCTCTTCCTCTTTCCTTTATTTTTTTGGTCTGTTGTTGCTGTGTCGTGGTGGTGATGGTGGTGGTGGTGTCAAGTCAAGTCAAATTTCTATTTCAAGATGGTACATTGAATAAGCAATGCATTTGCTTTTTTTCATCAAGCCATCTATCTAAGAACAAATTTATTAATGATTATACTGAAATGCTACATTATTACAACC
>CM054147.1:65717688-65737688 GCA_028751875.1 Rapana venosa
TGAACGACGTGCATTCCGGAAAGAAAAGAAATGAGAAGGGAATGCACTGATGTGGCTATTGATTGGACAAAATGAGCCTGCAGTTTTTGATCATTGAGAGCATTTTTTGTACACTGTCTCCAGGGATCAATTTCACATACTGCCAGAACGTAAGATCGATTAGTGAAGGGAAAGAAAAGAAGCCCTCTTTACGTCGTATTTCTAGGCCAATGTATATCAACATTTTTGAGTTCTGAGTGCTCTCTCTTTTCTCTGTCTCTTTGTCTCTGTCTGTCTGCCTGTAGATCTGTCTGTGTGTCTGTCTCTCTGTCTGTCTGTGTGTCTGTCTGTGTGTCTGTGTGTCTGTCTCTGTCTCTCTGTGTGTGTAGATATGTCTGTCTATCTGTCTGTATCTCTGTCTGTTTCTCTGTCTGTGTGCCTGTCTTTGTCTCTCTTTGTAGATATGTCTGTCTGTGTCTGTCTTTCTGTGTCCCTATATCTCTGTGTCTCTGTCTCTGTCTGTCTCTGTCTCTGTCTGTCTCTGTCTCTGTCTGTCTCTGTCTCTGTATCTCTGTGTCTCTGTCTGTCTGTCTGTCTGTCTCTGTCTCTGCCTCTGCCTCTGTCTGTCTGTCTCTGCCTCTGCCTCTGCTCTGCTCTCCTCTCTCTCTCTCTCTCTCTCTCTCTCTTCTCTCTCTTCTCTCTCTCTCTCTCTCTCTCTCTCTGAAACACAATAATCTCACTTCCATTCACGCAATCATTATATTGCCACTTTTGTTTTTTTTAGATTTCCAACCAACATCATCACCATGATTGTGGAATGTAGTGTCAACAAAAAGTTATACTTGAGAGTGATCAGAACGCATTTCTGTTACTGTGAATTGTTTAATGCCTTATAAAGAAATCTGTGTCAATGATCTTAGTTCATATAAGCATTCTTGAGAAATTCTTAACGCTTACATACCATACACAAACATCATTTTCAGGTTCCGTATTACGTACCGCTGTTAGAGAGAGAGAGAGAGAGAGAGAGAGAGAGAGAAGAGGAGAGAGAGAGAGAGAGGAGGAGAGAGAGAGAGAGAGGAGCGAGAGGAGAGAGAGAGAGAGAGAGGAGAGGAGGGAGAGAGAGAGAGAGAGAGAGAGGGGAGGAAGAGAGAGAGGAGAGAGAGAGAGAGAGAGAGGCAGAGATACAGAGTGACAGAGACAGAGAGAAAATCTACTACTCCCAGCTCCCATTTGTCAAGAAAAATTGATACATATGAAAAAACCAAAAAGAATTCGTCGACTTTGTCTCTTATTGCAATGTCTTTTTGGGGTGAGATTTATTGAACAACACAATTTTGGGGAAAGTTTAATAATAATAATAATAATAATAATGTATGGAATTTCTATAGCGCTGAATCTTGTAAAGCAACAAATCAAAGCGCTTTTAAAATAAACATTTTTTTGATTTAAAATTTATGCTTGTGTATGCGGTTTTTAAAAATTTTGTCATCTGTTCCCACCGGCACACAATGGCCTACTCTTTCGAACAGCGGAACAGGATTTAACGTGTGTGCAAGATGTTCTGCATGCGTTCGCACACGGGGCCTCGGTTTATAGTCTCATCTGAAGAAAGTTTAGTCGAATGAAGATAATGAATACTGATATGTCCAATGATTCAGAGTTCAGTCTCGCAGGTCTATTCTTTCAGAGAACTTTTTTTTAAACAGAAAGGAATTCTGTGCAGCTGAAGCGTACTGGTGACTGACGAGAAAACAGGGTCGGTCGTTCCCTGATTCCACTGTTTTCCAGTTCGCTTAGAGACCTGTAACTATAACTCAGAGAAAAGACTAGGTCTTGTGGATTTCAGCTTGTGCTTTTTGGATATTTATGTACCCAGAATGCAAGCACTGTCAGAATCATGGATGACTTAGATGCTTTGTGATGATTGCACTCAAATATTCCTGTGTTTAGAAAGACGTTCCCCCGCCTCCACCCCCCGTGAGGATGCTGGGGGTCTGTCAGGATAAATAGCATCCCCACCTTCTGGAAATTCTGTGCTAGGAATTTCCTCTTTTCTATCCCTCTCTTTGTTTGTGCCTTGTTACCTTTTTTCCTGTCATCTCTTTGTAGCTTATTTTCTGCCTTCTTGGTTAATTCTCCTGCCCTTTTCTTCCAGAAAGACTTTAAAAAGATAACAATTCTCTCCCACGTCGAGGTTGGATGCGCTGGGCCTGACTTGTCAGGCGCTTAACGGCAGCGCAGAGCAGCGTATTTTCGCTCATATAACAACAGGCCACAATAGTAACTGTCTGAACGATCGACGAAGAAGAAATATGTTTTTTTTCTTCAAATTTTGGATTAGTATTTACCCCCATAAATGTCAGATAGTTTTTTCCCTTAATTCTATGGGACATAAATCAGGGCTACTGGATCAATGTACAAAAATCTTGTCCTCTGTGAAAACATATTTTGTGAATGTTTTGAATGACATTCTTTCAGAAAGTAAAATGAATGAGAGGGAAAATGCAGTGATGTGACTACTGATTGCAAAAAATAGTAGCATGAAGACTTTGGCTATTGGAGAGCATTTGCTGCACTTTTGTATAGTACCTCTGGGGATTAAGTCCACATACTGCCTGAATGTAATATCGATTAGTGAGAGGGAGAACAGATGCACATTTTAAGCCGGGTTATTATATATTTTCGTTTGCTTATAGATCAATAATGGGGAAGCGGTATCTCAGTGGTCAGAGCACTCGCTTTCCCCAAGCTAAGGTTAAGACGCATTTAGCGTAGTTACCACTTGGATGGGTGACCGTTTGCGCGCCTTGGTTTCAGTACAGTCCTCTCCAGTTCACCCAGCTGTAAATGGGTACCTGCCCTCTTTAGGGACAGGGAAGGTAAAATAGCAAGGGAAAAGAGATGGACACCGCCCTCAATATGCTGACCTCAAGGGAAGGTGAGGTCTCTGACACCTCGTTCTCCAACGACTGCGTAGGTTATTGAACTCCTTTACCTTTATTTTATTCTTTAAAAATTGTTTGTTTGTTTGGGTTTTTTCCCCTTCACATTAATGACGGAATCAGAGAACAAGTGTGTGATGTCTGTAGCTGTCTTTCGGAAATGTAAGATGGCCTTTTATTCTTTTATCAGGATTACTAAGCAATAATGAAGTGTGTGTGTAAGTGTGCGTACGTGCGAGCGTGCGTGTGTACGTGTACGTGTGTGTAAGGGGTGTGTGTGTCGATGGTTTATTATCCTTAGTATGTAAAACGTGAGATTTTCTTCCTGCCTATGTTAGTTTGACCAGAGTGCTAGCATGATAACACACCGTGTTCTCTGTCTCCCTCTTTTTGTCCCTGTTTTTATCTCTCATTCTTTGTACCTGCCAGGTTATCTGTGTGTGTGTGTGTGTGTGTGTGTGTGTGTGTGTGTGTGTGTGTGTGTCCGTCTCTCTCTCTCTCTCTCTCTCTCTCTCTCTCTCTCTCTCTCTCTCTCTCTCTCTCTCTCTCTCTCTCTCTCTTCTCTCTCTCTCTCTCTCTCTCTCTCTCTCTCTCTGAGACAAACTTATTCTCCATTCTGTCGTATATTCTACGATTAGATTTTGTGGTTTCCCTACCATCATCACCATCATTGTCGTTTTAACAAAAAAAGTTTTAGTTGGTCGAAATGCATTTCTGTTACATAAGATTGTTCAATCCCTAAAACAGAAACATCTGTCTTACATAAAGGCGAACTGTAGAGGTGTGTCTATAACCTATACGGTTGTTGGAGAGCGAGATGTCAGAGACCTCAGTATCTATTTTTCTTAGTTTATATGAATTGCTTCAGGGAAACTTTACAGATAATGTATCCTGAATACCACAAACACACACAGACACACAGACACACAGACATACAGACACACACACACACACACAGAGGCACACACACACAGACACAAGGCACACACACACACACACACACACACACACACACACACACATTACGAAATTTGTTCCTAGATAGATGGCTTGATGAAAAAAAGCAAATGCATTGCTTATTCAATGTACCATCTGGAAATAAAATTTTGACTTGACTTGACTTGACGCACGGGACGGGATAGCCTAGTGGTCAGAACATTGCGCTCGCAATCTGACGACCCGGGTTCGATTCCCGTTCAAGGGGACATTTTCCCCTGGAGTTAACATCAGTGCAGACTTCACTCTCCTCGTTAAATCCTGTTCCGCTTTTCGTAAGAGTAGGCCATTGTGTGCCGGTGGGAACAGATGACAGAATTTACAAAACCGCATACACACGGGGAATGGATGTAAAAAAGCACTTAAGTGCTTATTCCACTATCCTCGATATAAAAGAATAAAATAAAAAATAAATAAAATAAATAGACAGACACACATACACACAGACACACTCACTCACACAAACACAGACACATGACACACACACACACACACATACACACACATACAACACACACACACACACACACACACACACACACACACACACAACACACACACACACACACACACACACACACACACACACACACCACACACACACACACACACACACTAAATGCGTGGTAATCCCTCTCTCTCGCTATTAAAACAGGAAGGATTAGAACAAAATTGAGAGTGTGGCAGATTAGAACAAGAAATCGACCCATTCAATCTACAGCAATGATCACGAGAAAGTGAGAAATATAATAAATTTGTCGGAGGTTGCTTCTGATCCAAATGATTTTTTGGGGAGATTTATTGAGTAACGAGCTTTAGGTGAGACACCGTCAATGCTCTTTCACTTTTTATGTCCATAATTTGTGCTCTTCATTTTGGAACGATTTTGTGTGGTGAGTATTTTTCACACACCCACACCCGCAAGTTGTGGTTTTAGTTAAATTTCATGTACCCCTTGGTTTTTTTTTTTCTTTGAAATAAAATCTTGAATCTTGTTGAAAGAAAGTATGCTGGAATGTCTGTTGATTCAGAGTAGGGGCAAATTTCCGTGCAAAAAACACGAAATAGCATTCTACAAGAGCATGCTGCATTCGTATACCCCTTTAAATCACGGCCTATTTCTCTGCGTAAAATTTGGGAAGCTCTCCCGGGGAGAGCGCGTCGCCACAAGAGCAGCGCCACCCATAATTTTTTTCTTTTTTCCTGTCTGGAAATGTGTTTCCTTATCAGAGTGGCTAAAAAAAGCCACGGTTTTTCATGTTGCTGAGGGTTCTTTTACACGCGCTAAATGCGTGTTGCACACACACAACCTCGGGTTATCCTCTCATCCGAAAGACTAGTACCCAGACCAGCACTCAGTGTTAAGTGGATGGGGGGAACAAGTTTCAGCCACAAATGGGGAATCGAACCTGGACCAAGGTCGTACCCGGACCGTTCGCTTTCTAGGCAGACGCGTTACCTCTAGACCACTGAACCACTGTTGATTGATTGGAAGAAAGGGTCATTCCCAGATGACAGCATTGTTAAGCTTTCGGTTCCATTAGGAACATGTGAGTTTATGAGAGAAGCGACTTGTGTATTGGTTTAAGTGTAGGCCCTATTTAAAAAAATCAAAGACATTTGTAGATCCAGTATACAAGCACTGGAATATTGTATTGCTCAGACGCTTCATAATGATTGAGCACGTATTCATTTTTCTGTGAAAAGATAGATATAGCTCTCACGTAGAACATCTTGCGCACACGTTAAAACCCGTTCCGCTTTTCGGAAGAGTAGGCCATTATGTGCTCGTGGGAACGGATGACAAAATTTACAAAACTGCATACACACGGGGACTGGAAGTAAAAAAGCACATGAGTCCTTATTCCATTATCCTCGAAAGAAAAGAATAAAAAATTGTTTCTTTAATTAATGCCGACAGATTGTGTACATACTTTTCTGAGAAAGAGATAGATATAGATCTCACTTTTCGTTTAAAAAAAATCGACAAAATCTGCAAATATTCCTTTCCTTGAAAAGATAGATATAGGTCTTAGCTTTTCACATTTGTATCTTTAATTAATGTTGACATATTGTGCATATACTTTCCATGAGAAAGAGATATAGATCCACTTTTCAGATTTTTATCTTTAATAAACGTCGACAACATTGTACGCTTTCCTGTGAAGCTATACATATTTGTCTCACTTGAATATGTATCTTATTCCGAGAGATTGTGCAAATACTTTCCTGTTAAAAGATGGATATAGATTTAATTTTTTTTTCGGAATTGTACCTTCAATCAGTTTTTCTTCCTGCATGTTTTTGAGAACTAAATCAGGGTTACTGCAGCATTGTAACAGAGCAAGCTTGTCTTCTGTTTTGTGATTTAGTGAATGACACGCCAAAGAAAATCAAATGAACGAGGAGGAAATGCATTGATGTGACTATTGATTGCACAAAACGAACCTGGAGGCTTTGGCCATTAGAGAGCATTTGCTGCACATTTTTTGGACAGTGCTTCTAAGGATTAATTTCACATACTGCCAGAATGTAGTATCGATTGGAGGGAAAGAAGAAAATGCCTACTTTTTAAAGTTGTATTGCTCTACCCTTAGTTTGTGTGTGTGTGTGTGTGTGTGTGTGTGTTTTCAATTTTACGTCTGTTCACTTAAAGAGATATTAGACGTGTGTGTGTGTGTGTGTGTGTGTGTGTGTGTGTGTGTGTGTGTGTGTGTGTGTGTGTGTGTGTGTGTGTGTGTGTGTGTTGCTGTCTCATCTTCTATGAGCCACCGAATCAGAGCCAATTTTCTGTTACTGCATGATGATCAGGACGATGAGGAGGATGTAACCATGCTGCTGTGGAAGAGCACCTGCTTTGAGACTACGTGGCAGGGCTGCACTCTACCCTTTCCATCATTAATATATCCCGGCGTCATCAACCGGGTCCGAGAGATACAGACACCTGCAGTGTTGGTCAGGTAATTTTCGGCAACACTCTCAAAATCGCATTCGTAAAGTAGGTAAAAATCAACTGTGTGGCCCTAGTCTTCCCAATGTGCTCACAGTATAGTCACTCTGTGGGTAGAAGCCGGCCGGAGTCCGAAGAAATCCCTATGACTCTTATGGGATTCAAACCCGCGACCTTCCCGTCAGTAAACTAAAGACTCTAACCACTGCGCCAAGGCGGCAGGTCTCTACTCTCAGTTTTCTTAATAGATTTATGGAGGAATCAGCGAAAGATTGTGTGTATGTTTAAGTGTCGTTTTTAAAAAAAAAATGTCTGATGGTCGCTGGTCCTATATTTAAGATAACCTAAGGATGCGAAGGGGGGGATAGGGGGGGTGGGAGGGGGTGAAGGATTGTCGATGATTTGTGTCCTTAGGCTGTGTAAACTCAGCCTGTGATTTTTTTTCTTGGCTTGAGATTTTTTGTTTTTGCTATGTAGATTTTTTTTTTGCTGTATAGATTAGTCTGAGCAGTGTGCTAGTTGTAATATAATATTTTGTGTTGTGTGCCTCTGTCTTTTTTTGATATTTTGTTTTTCATCTCTCATTTGTTATGTGTGTCAGAGTAATGATATCGTTTGCTACTCTGTCTGTCTTGTGTCTTTATTTTTCTTCTACATTAGTTTGTGCAGAGTGCTAGTTTGATAATACTGTATAATCTTGTCTTTGCCTTTGTTCTATTTTTTGAAAATTTACTTTTGATCTGCCATTATTGTTGTTGTATGTGTGTTTCACGTAAAACACTTGATATCGTTTGTTATCTCTCTGTCTTTCTTTTTTAATTTTCTTACATTCATCATTATCATGTCGATCTGTTGATAACACACTGTGTCATCTCTGTCATTTCACATTTTTCTATTTCTTTTATCGTTTTCATTCTCATAGATCATCAGCTTCATCTGTCTGTCGTCGTGTGTCGTCGTCTCGTCTGCATCCCATTTCTCTCTGAACACACCATCATCATATCGTCTTCATATCATTCGTCGTCGTCGTCGTCTTCCTCATTACATCATCTTTTCATTATCATCATCATCTCATCTCATCATCATCATCATCATCATCATCATCATCATCATCATCATCACCACCATCATCATCATCATCATCATCGTCGTCGTCGTCGTCGTCGACATCGTCACCATCACCATCACCATCGCCGTCATCACTATCACCCTCCTCCTCCTCCTCCTCCTCATCATCATTCATAAAAGAAATGTTAACATCTACGTTCTTCAAAATGCATTCCTGTTACAGCAGAATGATTGTTTAATACTTAAAACACAAAAAATTCCCGATCTGTTTTAGTTGACATAAAATGCTCGGGGGCAAAAAATGAACGGGGGAACGCCTCTTGCATACCAGACAGGATCATCACACACATGGTGATAGGCCTTGCTGTCAGAACAGGAAGAAATTAAAAAAAAAATGAAGGTATGTATGTAGTCCAGAGTACGAAATCGATACAGGAAAAAACACACACCCCTGCTGGATTTATCAGGTAAGTCAGTAAATCTGAACAGATTTCGTTAGGAAGTTCGTCTCTTGGTTGTAAGGCTTGTGAGAGATTTATTGAGCGACGTGTCTTTAGTGAAAAAGTAGTCTAAAGAAGGTATACTGATATGTCTGTAGATTCAGAGTTCAAGCTCGTAGGTCTGGCTTTCTAAGGAACATTTCTTAGCAGAGCAAAATCTAAAGCTGCAAAGAGCATGATGTTTGACTGATCGGGAGAAAAGGATGCATTCCAGGGTACAGTATCTCCATTTTCCTTGTTCTGTTAGAGGCTTAAAGGTATATATATCTATATCAGAGAAAGGACTTATGGACTTGAGTTTCGACTTTTTTGTGGTTTGTATTCTTACAATGGGCGCGGGATAGCTCAGTGGGGCAGAGTCCTCACTCCCCCCCCCCCCCCTTCCGCCAAGCTAGGGTTAAGCAGCGTTGAGTAGGATTACCAAGTGGATGGGTGACCGTTTGCGCACCTTGACTTCAGTACAGTCCTCCCCCACCCCCCCAGTTTACCCAGCTGTTAATGAGAGAGAGAGAGAGAGAGAGAGAGAGAGAGAGAGAGAGAGAGAGAGAGAGAGAGAGAGAGAGAGAGAGAGAGAGAGTGAGTGAGAGTAAGAGAGAGAAATGAAATGAAATGAAATGTTTATTCATAAAGGCCATGGCCCCTTAGAAAAGAGAATACAGATAACGCAAGCAAACAATATGATGTACGTGTGATGTTGTTATGTTACATAGATACTTCTCCTTTTAAATGCTTTATACATATATACTGCCAGTTGTTTTACAGTACACTCATTCGTCGAAGCTAATAACAAAACCAACCTGAATAAACACGGATCTCTACAGTACTTTTGTGGTATGAATTGCTCTCATAGCCTATATCTCATAACCCTAGACAAGAAAGCACAAAATAGATTTCATCTTCTACTGAACATTTACAAATTGGGCATTGGAGATTTGTGGCAAGTGCATTTCTATAGCGATAATAATGTACATTGATATCCGAGATACCAAATCTAAATCGTGTCATTTTACGCTTCAAATGTCTATCAGTATGCAAATAAAACCACGCACATCTCCAACTCCTTGGTTTAACCACACGTACCCAAAACCCAATTGAGAGAGAGAGAGAGAGAGAGAGAGAGAGAGAGAGAGAGAGAGAGAGAGAGAGAGAGAGAGAGAGAGAGAGAGAGAGAGTTTAACAGAACAACACATCGATATCTACTGGGTTTGTCAAAAGAAATCAGTAAATCTCAACAAACATGTCGAACCATGGCCCCGCTTGTTCCAATGCTTTTTGTGGGATTTATTGAATGACGTCCTCTCTGTGAAGAGAAGACTAAAGAAGATATATTGCTATGTCTGTAGATTCTAGAGTTTAGCCGGGTCTGTCTGGCTTTGACAGAACATTTCCAAGGAAATAAACATTTTGATGCTTACAAGAGCTTGCTGCTGAGTGATGCGAAGAACTGGTAAGAGGTGCAGTATGTCCACTTTCTCAGTTTCACTAGAGATCTGGAGATATAGAAGACAGGGAAAAGAACTGTGCACGTCTACTTTGGGATTTTTAGATAAGTCCGTAGATTCAGATGACTTCTTCTTCTTGTTCTTCTTGTTTTTTTCTTTCTTGTTGTTGTTTTGTTTTATGGTTGTTGTTGTTGTTCTTCTTGTTGTTGTTGTTGTTGTTGTTGTTGTTCTTCTTCTTCTTCTTCTTCTTCTTCTTCTTCTTCTTCTTCTTCTTCTTCTTCTTCTTCTTCTTCTTCTTCGTCTTGTTGTTTTTCTTGTTGTTGTTCTTTTTGTTTTATGGTTGTTGTTGTTGTTGTTGTTGTTGTTCTTCTTCTTCTTCTTCTTCTTTTTCTTTTTCGTAATTCTTCTTCTTCTTCTTCTTCTTCTTCTTCTTCTTCTTCTTCTTCTTCTTCTTCTTCTTCTTCTTCTTCTTCTTCTTCTTTTTCTTCTTCCTCTTCTTCTTCTTCGCTTCTTCGCAATTCTTCTTCTTCTTCTTCTTCTTCTTCTTCTTCTTCTTCTTCTTCTTCTTCTTCTTCTTCTTCTTCTTCTTCTTCTTCTTCTTCTTCTTCTTCATCTTCGTCGTCCTCGTCGAACGTTCAGACAGCAACTATTGTTGTCTGTCATATGAGCTAAAATGTGTTGTGCTGCCGTCATGCGCCTGGCAAGTCAGGTCAGGCCCAGCACATCCGACCTCGGCGTGGGAGAGAATTGTTATCTTTTTAAGTCTTTCTGGAAAGAAAAAGGCATGAGAATGGACCAAAAAGGCAAAAAAAAAAGATATGCAAGAAGGAGACATGAAGAAAAGGAGCAAGGCATAAACAAAAGAAAGGGATAGAAAAGAGGGAATTTCTAGCACAGAATTTCCAGACATTTTCCGTCTAAAATCACTAAATGTGAATAGACGTTAAACTGAAGATATATATTTCCAGAAAGTAGGGATGCAATACGGAAACAAAGAGAGGTATAGAAAAGAGGGAATTCCGTGCTCAGAATTTCCAGAAGGTGGGAATGCTATTTATACTGACAGTCCCCGGCATCCCCACGGGGTAACTCAAAATACAAGCACTGCGATCGTTGCAGAAGCTTTGTCATAATAGCAGACATACTTTTCTGTGATTAGATCTTATACAGTCCTCACTTTTTGGATTTTTTGTGTTTGTCATCACTCTCAGCGGACAGTGTTCTTTCTTTAAGTTGTTAGGACATAAGTCAGGGCTACTGAATCAATGCTTATAGCCTGACTTTCTAACGAAACCCTTGTTATTTATTGAATAACATGCCTTCTAAAAAACAAAGTAAATGAGAGGGAAATGCATCGCTGTGACTATTGATTGCACATATTTTAGTTTGAAGTTTCTGGCTATTAGAAAGCATTTGCTGCAGATTTTACAGTGCCTCCAAGGATTAATTTCCCGTACTGCAAAAATGTAGTATCGATTATTATTGAGTGAAAGAAATAAATTCAGTGTTTAAAAGTCATGTTGATGTAATATTTGGTTGGTTATAGAGTTCTGAAAACATCAGTGACAGATTGTTGATATGTCCATATCAGGGTTTTTTTCTCCCGGGAAATGTCTGAGAAAGTGTGACAGAAAAGACTGATGCATTTCCAGTTTGTGGTTTTTCAACCGTTGTAAATCCAGAATACAAACACTGTGATATGAAATGCTTAAATGCTTTTGTGATAATTGCACATATAATTATATACCTGTGATCACAAAGGTATAGTTCTCACTGTTTTGATTAGGTCTTGTTGATCAATACCAGCAAGCAGTTTTCTTTTCTTGATTCTACAGAAATTAAATCAGGGTTACCACAACAAGGTAATGAAGCTTGTCTTTTGCTGAAGCAAATTTTAATGTTTATTGAATGACATACCTTCCAAAAATAAATTAAAAAAAAGAGGGAAAAGCACTGATGTGACTATTGATTGCACAAAATGAGCATGAAGGTTTTGGCCATTAGACAGCATTTGCTGCAATTATACAGTGATTTTAAAGGATTATTTCTACGTGCTGCAAAAGCAAGTAGTATTAATCGGTGAGGAGAAAAAACGATGCCCTCTTTTCAAGTCGTGTTGCTCTTCTCCCAGTTTGCGTATGGGGTAATGACAGAATCGGAAAATGATTGCGCATATTTCAAAGCTGTGTTGCTAGAATATCTGATAACCACTTATTTCTTATTCAAGATGAATAAGGAACAGTGAAGGGGTGGGCGTGAGGTAAAGGTTTACTAATCAGTTATCTTTGGGGGGTAAATCAAGGTTACTGAATTAATGTTGTAGGCCCTGTCATCTGTTGAAACTCATTATTTAGTGATTTTTGTAAAAAAAAAAGACATGCTTTAGAACATAGCACGCATGAGAAGGAAATGCATTGATGCGACTATCGATTGCACAAAATTAACCTGAAGCTTTTGGCCACTTAAGAGCATTAAATGCATGTTATACAGCGCCTCTAGGAATTGATTTCACATACTGTCGTTTTAGGGGGTCGGGATAGCTCTGTGATCAGAGCACTCGCTTTCCTCAAGCTAAGGTTAAACAGCATTGAGCGTGGTTACCAAGTGGATGGGTGACCGTTTGCGCGCCTTGGCTTCAGTACAGTCCCTCAGTTCACCCAACTGTTAATGGGTACCTGGTATCTTTAGGGTCAGGGAAGGTAAAGTAGCGAGGGAGAGGAGATGGGCGCCACTCTCAATATGCTGGTCCCTTAGAGAAGCTGAGGTCTCTGATGCCTTGCTTCCCTATGACCACGAAAGTTATGGGACACCTTTACCTTTACCCTTAGCCTTTTACTGTTAAAATACAATATCGATAAGAAAGAGAAAAAAAATCGTCTTTAGGTCCTATTATTCCTCTGTAAGTGTGCATATGAAGCTTTATGAAGGGATCAAATAAAGGTTGCTTATATCTATAAACTGTCTTTTTTCAAAAAGGGGTTAAAGCCTTTCGACATCAATCCAATGGGTCCATGAAGTCGAGGTTCGAATCTCCTCAGTGTCTGGTGAATTAAAGGTGGGGACTTTTACAATCTGTCAGGTCAACTTCAAGTGCAGACGTGCCAGTGAATTAATGTCCTTCATGTACATACACATGCAGAAGATCAAATAAACAAGTTAAGCATCCCGTAATTCATGTCGGCGTTTGGTGGATTACGGAAACACAAACATACTAGGCATACATCCCCGAATTCGAAATGTGGGTACCTTCATGGTGGGCAAAAACGGTTGCATATGTAAAATTCTCTCTTGCTGAGGAATGGAAAAAAGGCCATGAAAAGTTTTCCAGGTGTGAATAACCTGAGATTGTGTGTGTCTTCTGGATAGCCTGCAGTGAATGATAGCAGAGCATTGTTCCATGTTTCCTGTCTCTCCTTCTCTCTCTGTCTCTTTCTGTCTCTCTCTGTCATTTTCTGTCTGTCCGTCTGTCTGTCTGTCTGTCTGTCTCTCTGTAGTCTGTAGAGAATGATGGCAGAAAATTGTTCCATGTTTCCTGTCTGTCTTTCTCTCTCCGTCTCCATCTCTCTCTCTCTAATTGTATGTGTCTACCTGTTTTTCTGTCTGTTTGTATCACTTTCTTGCTTTTTAATTCTCTGTATCATTGTCTCCCCCTTTCTATCTGTCTGTTGTCATGTGATATGGTTGCAGTGGTGATGGTAATAATAGTGGTAGTGGTGGTGGTTTCATATCCCAAACAAACCATTATCTGTCTTAGTTTATGCCAATGCATAGTGAAAATTGAAGAGCGGAAACAATCTTGCATGCCACAAATATATTACACACGTAACAAATGTGTCTTGCAGTTAAAGAGGGGAAAAAATGAGAGACAGAGAGTAAGGAAACTAAAGCAAAAATTCTATCAAGAAATTTGACTGACTTTGTCATGAGAAATCAGTCAACTCTGAACGAATTCCTAACAACATGCCTCTTGTCATAATGTTTTTTTTTGAAGCATTTAATAAATGAGGTATATTTTGGGCAAAGAATAGACAAAATGAAGATATATCCATACAGCTATCGATGCAGACTTTGGCCCCATAAGTCTGGCTTTCAGAGAAACATTTCCAGAGCAGGAAACCATCTCATGCGGAGTGAGCATGCTGGTGATTGACGAGAAAAGAAAGAAAAGCGGCAGTTCCCTAACATCCCACTCTCTGAGTTCAGGTTGAAGATCTCTTGATACATCACAGAAAGAAAAGAAAGAAAGAAAGATGTGTGCATCTTCAGTCTGTGCCACTGGCACACACAGGGCAGTGCCTCTCTGGTGGAAGTGGAGAAAGAAAGAAAGAAGCGAATGGCGGGAGAGAAGTAGAGCAAGAAATCTATTCAGAAAACCTGCTGAGTCAGTGATGATAAATTACAAAAAAACAAAACAAAAACAAAACAGTAATGGATTCTTTGAAGCTTGATTCTTATCAAAATGCATTTTCCGTGAGAGTAATTGTAAAATCTGTCTTCAGCTAAAAGCAAATGGAATGTAATTGTAATGATATGATAATTAATGTGGTTACCTTCATGGTGGGCAAAAGTGGTTGTATATGGAAAATCTCACCATTGGTGAAACTCTGAGCTCTAGCCCAGGAAAATGGTTCCATGTTTCCTGTCTGTCTTCCTCTCTCTGTCTTCATCTCTCTCTCATTATATGTGTCTACCTGTTTTTCTATCTGTTTGTATCACTTTCTTGCTTTTTGTTTCTCTGTATCATTCTCTCCCCCTTCCTATCTGTCTGATATCATGTGATTTGACTGTAGTGGCGATGGTAATGATAATGGTAGTGGTCGTAGTGGTTTCATATCCCAAACAAACCATTATCTGTCTTAGTTTATGCAAATACATAGTGAAAATTGAAGCGCGGAATCAATCTTGCATACCACAAAAATATTACACGCATAACAAATGTGTCTTGCAGGTAAAGAGGGGATAAACTTAGAGACAGATAGTAAGGAAACTAAAGCAAAAACTCTATCAAGAAATTTGAATGACTATGTCATGAGAAATCAGTCAACTCTGAACGAATTCCTAACAACATGCCTCTTGTCATAATGTTTTTTTTTTAAGCATTTAATAAGTGAGGTATATTTTGGGCAAAGAATAGACAAAATGAAGATATATCCATATAGCCATCGATGCAGACTTTGGCCCCATAAATCTGGCTTTCAGATAAACAGTTCCAGAGCAGGAAACCATCTCATGCGGAGTGAGCACGCTGGTGATTGACGAGAAAAGAAAGAAAAGCGGCACTCTCTGAGTTCAGGTTGAAGATCTCTTGATACATCACAGACAGAAAAGAAAGAAAGAAAGATGTGTGCATCTTCAGTCTGTGCCACTGGCTCACACAGGGCAGTGCCTCTCTGGTGGAAGTGGAGAAAGAAAGAAAGAAAGAAGCGAGTGGTGGGAGAGAAGTAGAGCAAGACATCTATTCAGAAAACCTGCTGAGATAGTGATGATAAAGTACAAGAAAATACCAAGAACGGATTTGTTGAAGCTTGTGTCTTATCAAAGTGCTCTTTTGGTGAGAGTTATTGTATGAAATCTGTCTTCAGCCAAAAGTAGATGGAATGGAAACGTATTGATATGATCAGTAATGTGGTTACCTTGATGGTGGGCAAAAGCAGTGGCATATGCAAAATCTCACCATGGGTGAACGTTGGAACTCTAGCCTAGGAAAAAGAAACTGCCCTGAATAGTTTTCCAGGTGTGAATAACCTGAGATTTTGTGTTTCTTCTGGCTAGTTTGTAGAGAATGATGGCAGAAAATTGTTCCATATTTCCTGTGTGTTTTTCTCTCTCTGCATTTTTCTCTCTCTCATCTTCCGTGTCTACCTGTTTGTTTGTGTCACTCTTTTGCTTTTTGTCTCTCTGTACCTCTTCCCCTTCCTATCTGTCTGTTGTCATGTGATTTGACTGTAGTGGTGATGGTAATGATAATGGTAGTCGTGGTAGTGGTTTCATATCCCAAACAAACCATTATCTGTCTTAGTTTATGCCAATGCATAGTGAAAATTAAAGAGCGGAAACAATCTTGCATGCCACAAACATATTACACACGTAACAAATATGTCTTGCAGTTAAAGAGGGGAGAAAATGAGAGACAGAGAGTAAGGAAACTAAAGCAAAAATTCTATCAAGAAATTTGACTGACTTTGTCATGAGAAATCAGTTAACTCTGAACAGACTCCTCAAACCATATATATTGTCATTATGGTTTTTGGATGCATTTATTAAATAATGTATATTTTGGGCAAAGAATAGACAAAATGAAGATATATCCATATAGCCATCGATGCAGACTTTGGCCCCATAAGTCTGGCTTTCAGAAAAACATTTCCAGAGCAGGAAACCATCTCACGCGGAGTGAGCACGCTGGTGATTGACGAGAAAAGAAAGAAAAGCGGCAGTTCCCTAACACCCCACTCTCTGAGTTCAGGTTGAAGATCTCTTGATACATCACAGACAGAAAAGAAAGAAAGAAAGATGTGTACGTCTTCAGTCTGTGCCACTGGCACAACCAGGGCAGTGCCTCTCTGGTGGAAGTGGAGAAAGCAAGAAAGAAGCGAATGGTGGGAGAGAGGTAAAGCAAGAAATCTATTCAGAAAACCTGCTGAGATAGTGATGATAAATTACAAGAAAATACCAAGAACGGATTTGTTGAAGCTTGTGTCTTATCAAAGTGCTTTTTTGGGTGAGAATTATTGTACGAAATCTGTCTTCAGCTAAAAGGAAATGGAATCGAAATGTTTTGATATGATCTTGAATACAGCCACATTCATGGTGGGCAAAAACCGGTCGCATACGCAACACAACTATCAGTTCCTCCCCTCCTCTTTCCCCACTTTCAGCTGCTAGTCATTCCATTTCATCCCAGCCCAGTTGGGGCCAGCTGGCAATAATTATAGCAGGAACTGACCACACTTGGACTTGGTAACAGGAAGGCCCACGCTAAATTTAGCACTCTTGACTGAGTGATGTGGGATTTGCGCACTGTGGCAAAATCCCACCATTGGTGAACCTCTGATCACCAGCTGAAAAAACAAAAAACAGAAGAGATGATTGATTGGAAACGTGTATTCTCAGTAGTATGACTTCAGGCGAACATGACTAGAGTGTTGCACTCTGTGATCTGACGGTCCAGATCAAGTCACCTTGTACGCGCCCGTTTGAGGGAACTTTACATGGCAGTTCTAACATCAGTACTGACTCCACTCCCTCAAAAGCCTTTCGGATGAGACTATAAAGCAAGGCCCGTTTGCGCGAACACATGCAAGAGCATCTTACGCTGACATTGTTAAAAGCCCTCTCCACCTTTTGGAAGAGTAGGCCATTTTACGTCAGTAGCAAGAGATGACAAAATTACACAAACAAAACAAAGTACGCATGCACACAGGGGTGGGGGTGGTGGTGTGTTCCATAACCTAAAGGTCGTAGCAGAGCGAGGCGTCAGAGACCTCACTTCTCTAGGGGCCAGCATATTGAGGACAGAGGCGCCCATCTCCTCTCCCTCGCTGCTTTACCTTCTCTGACCCTAAAGAGGGCAGGTAGTACCCATTTACAGCTGGGTGAACTGGGGGAACTGTACTGAAGCCAAGGCGCCCAAACGGTCACCCATCCAAGTGGTAACCACGCTCGACGCTGCTTAACTTGACTGGGGGAAAGCGAGTGCTCTGACCACTAAGCTATCCCGTCCCCTTGGCATAATCTTAACACTGAAGTCGGAATACGGCTATCTGAATAGTGGGCTATAGCGGTCGCATACGCAAAATCTCACCATTGCTGTTCTAGCGAGGAAACAAAAAACCCAAACAACTGAAGAAGGCTCCAAGTCTGAAGAACGTGGTTTTCTAACCGTTTCTTTTGCCCCCAAATACTGTAAACTGGACAAACCAGGTACATTCTGCCCATTGCTCTCATACATGCTTTTAGCATGATTTTGTATTTCTTTGTATAAGGTCAGCTGGATATCTATGGACTCTCTTTCTCTCTATGTGTGTGCGCGCATGTATGTATGTATGTATGTATGTATGTATGTATGTATGTATGTATGTATGTATGTATGTATGTTGTATGTATATGTTGTATATGTGTAGTATGAGAGGATGTAAATGGATTTGTCTGTTGTATGTGGTGTATGTATGATGCATTGTATGTGATGCACGTATTTGTATGTAGTATTTTATGATTATTATATATGTATATTATTATTATTTTATTATAATATGTATATATGTATTATGTGTGTGTAGTGTATAGTATGTGTATGTATGTAGTATGCATACAGGCGTTGTATGTATGTGTGATTAATGTATGTGTCATTTGCAGAGAAGTTGCCGTGAAGGCTAGACTAAAGGTGTTGGCATGTCATTCATCCAGTAGTGTTTTACAAGTGTGTAGGTGTATGTGTTGTCAATGATAATGTCACGTGTGCGCGCGCACTGATGTTGTATGCATTACATAGTCTATGGAAGAGAGCTAGGTGTGGTGGTGCAGTGGTAATGATGTGTGATGGAAACGAGGGTGCAGATGTTGCACGGACGCTAGATATATGGTGTGAGTGCAGGGACGCACAACGCGTGATGTGGGATAAGTCATTGAGAGAAGTGAGCAGAAGAGATAAAGGTTTGGATAATTCACAAGTACTGCTTACAAAGGGTGGGTGTTTTCCAATGATAGAATGACAAGTGCATCATACATAGTAACAAGAGAACGAGAGAGAGAGAGAGAGAGAGGAGAGAGAGAGAGAGAGAGAGAGAGAGAGAGAGAGGAGAGAGAGAGAGAAGAGAGAGAGAGAGAGAGAGAGAATGAGTGGAAAGAGATTAAGCAAGAGCAGAGATGGAATGAGAGAGAGATGGAGGAGGTGAGAGAGGAGGAGAGGAGAGAGTGTGCAGATACCTGAGCTGGAAAACGGTACATTACAGCATATGCAGATGGATGGAGAAATGGTTGTGTGGTGTAGTGTGCGTGCGTGTTTGTGTGTGTGTGTGTGTAATTCCCGCCTGGTGTGTGATGTGTGCGCGCGGGTTTTGCTTGGTGAATCGGCGCGTGCGTATTCGTTGTTGTTGTGTGTTTTGTAAAATGCGCGCCCTAGTGTGTTTTTGTGTGTGTTTTATTTTTTTATTTTATAATTTTATTTTAATCTTGATATCGGAAATGGCTACACTTATGTCTTTTACATCCAGCCGGTGTGTGCGCGGTTTTGAATTTTGTCATTGTTCCACGGCACACTAATGGCCTACTTGTACGAAAGTGAGCGGATGGCCTTGGGTTAGGCTTGCATATGATTTGAGGCAGGTTTGTGTAATTGATGTGTTAGGTTTGAAATTATGTGAGTGTGTCTGGAATACGGATGGCTTGAGTTAGAGCATTGCACTCATGATTTGACGGCCAGGTTGAGCATCACGATGTGGTACGTTCAAGCGAGATTATCAATAATTCTTAGGTGAGATACACACTAGGAGTGAGATAATAGATAGATAGATAGAGAGTAGAAGAGATAGAGAAGATAGAGATAGAGAGAGATAAAGATAGATAGGTAGATAGATCGAATAGTTAGATAGACAGATAGAGATAGATACAGATTTAGATAGATAGAAGATAGATAGAGATAGATAGATAGATAGATAGAATAGAAATAGATAGAGATAAGAATAGATAGAGATAGATAGATAGAGATAGATAGAATAGATAGAGATAGTGATAGATAGATAGAGATAGAGATAGATAGAGAGAGATGAGATAAATAGACAGATAGTAGAAGAGAGAGAGACAAATAGATAGACAGACAGTCAGAGACAGACAGAGGCAGAGACAGAAACCGACAGAGAGACAGAAATACAGAGACAGACAGACAGAAACGGACAGACAGACAGACAGAAACAGACAGAGACAGAAACAGACAGAAGAAAGGCAGAAAGAAAGACAGACAGACAGACAGACAGAGATATACAGACAGTCATTCACGTATGACCGACCTTTTTACAGACATGAATCATATCCCCAACAACAACAACAACAAATTTTCCTTTAAGCTTATAATCGACCGTCTCCCATCATCTGCCGCTTTCATTTTGCAGGCAGAGCTCAGTCC
>CM054147.1:65747688-65780188 GCA_028751875.1 Rapana venosa
GCGTACTCGACTGGTTTTGGCTACGGGTACTTCGTCGATCAGTCCTTCGTTGTTCTACTGTGGAAGTGAAATTAAGCTGGGGACTTTGAAATGTATGGGTCCCGAATGGAAGATAGATAGAGATGAGAAAAAGTGCATACACACACACACACACACATACACACACGCACGCACGCACGCACGCACGCACGCACGCACTCACACACACACACACCCATTAAGAACCTTGTATCCAGTAATGGACCTTTCTGCTTTGTCAAACAATATTACTTTTGACAACATAAAACTTGTTCCTTTGGAAAGACATTGAGGAGATTTTGGAACTGTTCCCTAAGACTCCCTAGCTTTTTCAGGGTACGTTCTTTCCATCAACAGACATATCAATACATTTCCATCCATCCGCTTTCAGCAAAAACCCCGTCATGCAATAAATCTCCCAAAAAGCATTTCAATGAAAGACAAGCTTCGACAATTCCATTCAGGTTTACTGATTTATCATCAGCGACTCAGTAAGTTTTCTCCATAAACTTCTTGCTTTAGTTTGCCTATCCGTCAGTCTTTTTTTAAAAAATTCTTGATGTCCAGTTCTTCCAGACAGATCGTCTGCTTGTGTTGCAAGAAGAGCTAGAGACGTATACATCTTTTATCCCTAATGTACCTATTAGGTCTTTGGGGTGGGTGGGTAGCTCAGTGGTCAGAGCACTCGCTCTCCCCAAGCTTAAGGTAAAGCAGCGTTAAGCGTGGTTACCGCTTGGATGGGTGGATGACCGTTCATGCATTGGTTTTAGCACAGTCCCCCAGTTCATCCTGCTGTTAATAGATACTTGCCCTCTTTAGGGTCAGGGAAGGTAAAGCAGCAAGCGAGAGGAGGTTGGTGCCGCTCGGAAAATGCCGATCCCTAAAGAAGCTGAAGTCTCTGACATTTCGTTCCCCAACGACCGCATAGATTATGGGAACACCTTTACCGTTACCATTTACCTATTATGTGTTTGGAGACAGGATAGCTCAGTGGTCAGAGCACTTGCTCTCCCCACGCTAAGGTTAACTAAGCAGCGTTGAGCGTGGTTACCTCTTGGATGGGTTGACGGTTCGTGCGCCTTGGGTTCAGTACAACTTCCCAGTTCACCCAGCTGTAAAGGGTACCTGCCCTCTTTAGGGACAGTGAAGGTAAAGCAGCGAGGGAGGGCAGATTGGCGCCGCTCTGAAAATGTCGGCCCCCCCCGAGAAGCTGAGGTCTCTGACACCTCGCTTCTTAACACCACACAGGTCATAGGAATAGGGCAGACACACAGATGCAGAGAGATAAACAAGACGTAGCGAGACAGAAAGAAAACTCAAGTACACATCTAGTCAACGATTCATGAAGAATGTCTACATTAGCAGATATGTCAATGCGTTAATCTGATTTATTCAGACTACAGTTCTTGGGACTAAACATTTGAAAAAACGCAAACTAGAGACGCAAGAGTTTAGTTTTTCTTCTTCAATATAGCAATGGGTCTCAGAGAGGGAGGGAGAGAGAGAGAGAGAGAGAGAGAGAGAGGAGAGAGAGAGAGAGAGAGAGAGAGAGAGAGAGAGAGTAAACTGTGTATCAGACTTTTCTTCCTTGTCAAGCAGCATCACCCTTAGCAACATTACAGTTTTCACTCTCTGCAACTCTGAAGTTTCGGAAATGTGTTCACTGAACGGCACATATCTCTGAGAAAAAAATTCCTTCAAATCAGTATCCATATATTTCCGTTCCATCGACTTTTCGCTGAAGACATGTCATGAAAGAAGTCTCACAAAAGCACTGTTAAGAAGAAACAAGCTTTACTGATTCCATTCAGGTCTACTGATATCGTCACATTCAGTACATTTTCCTGAATAAACAAACTACTTTGCTTCACCCTTCACAAGCTTCTTTCTGTCTGTCTCTGTTTCTCTTTATGTTTGTAGGTCTGTCTCTGTTTGTCTGTCCCCCCCTCCCCCCTCTCTCTCCACTTTTTATCAGAGTGACTTTTTATTTGTATTTGTATAATGAAATTCAGGCTGTTCTTCCTGTGGAGAGCGCGTCGCCATACGTGCTACGCCACCTGTTATTTATTTATTTATTTATTTATTTATTTATCTTTTTCTGTCCGCATGCGTATTTTTTCCCTACCAGAGTGGCTTTTTGACATAATTTTGCCAAGGAACAAGTCTTTAATTGCCGAGGGTTCTTTTATGCGCACTAAATGCGTGTTGCAAACAGCACCTCCGTTTATCGTCTCATCTAAAAGAAGAGCACACCCAGAACACCACTCACGGTATAGTATATGGGGAGAGAGGGGAGAGAAGTGAGGGGGGCAGGTGTGAAAGTTTCGGGCACAAACGGGGATCGAACCCGGATCTGGATCAAACCCGGACATTTCGCTTTCTAGGTAGGTGTGTTACCTCTAGACTACCGATCTACACACACCCTGACCTCACCCTGCTGATGACTCTAGTGCACTCTCTGACGACTTTTAAGTTCTTTTTTTTGGGTATAGTCTCTAACGAATCTAAGGCTACGAAGAAAAGATTTTAAAAAAAAACAACGGTACTAGGGAACGACTCTTTCTGTATCGTCTATCAACTCCATGGTCTTGCGGCATACGACTTATTTTTTTTCTTCTTCTCCTAGCAAAAGATTCCCTAGAAACCGGACTAAGAAGAGGGCTACACTGTGAATCAATAGTGATATCAGTATATCTTCATTCCACCCCAGTCTACCCTGTGCCAAAGGCGCGGCATTCCATAAATCTCACAAAAAGCATTTCGACAAGAGCACAAGCTCCAACGAATCCACTCAGATTTACTCATTTCTCATGACAAATCTGGTAGATTTTTGGGGATCAATGGGTTGGTTTTTTTTGTGTTGCTCTCTGTCTGTGTCTCTGTCTCTCTCTCTCTCTCTCCCTCTCTCTTTCTCTCTCTCTCCCCCCCCCCTCTCTCTCTCCTCCCCCTTCTCTCTCTCTGTCTAGCTCTGTCGGAGTAGCTTCCCTTGCCTGGCAGCCAGCAAGATGTGTCGCTCCTCAGCTTCTTACAAGTTTTGGAAAAATGCCGGTGAAAGGACTCTCACTAACGCTAGAAGACGTGCAGAACACTGTGCTGGACGAAATACCCCTGTCTTCTTTTAAAATCGAAGGCAGAGACATTCAGACTGTCGTTATTCTAAAGACTGTGACCGTCATCTTGAAAATCAGCGTCCTTTATCACAGGACATCATTGTCTTCAGAAAAAAATCTGGGTTACAGAGATAGATAGATCTAGAGCTTGAAAACACCTGGCAAGTCACATCTGTGCTAATTTCTCTCCCGAACCCATCCAGTCTTCAGTAAAATGGTGATCCCAAATAACGTACGTGTTTTTCACGCTGCTGTGTGTTATGTGAACCATCTGTGTGTACTCAGACTTCTGTGCCTGCAACACCCAGCAACCTACTGTAACGAGAAGGAATCGACATGCCTCAGTGTGATTAGTTCAATTCCCGTTCAAGGGGATATCTTCCCCTGGAGTTAACTTCAGTGCAGACTCCACTCTCCCCCAAAGTCCTTCGGATGAGACTATAAACCGAAGCCCCGTGTGCGAACGCACGCAGAACATCTTGAGCACACGTTAAACCCTGTTCCGCTTTTCGTAAGAGTAGTAGGACATTGTGTGCCGGTGGGAACAGATGACAGAATTTACAAAACCGCATACACACGGAGACTGGATGTAAAAAAGCACATAAGTGCTTATTCCATTATCCTCGATATAAAAGAATAAACTAAAAAAAAAGTTTTGTCAGGCGCTTATTGGCAGGGCAACGCATTTTTTCGCTCATATGACAGACAACAATGAGTGGCTGTCTGAGTGTTCGACGATGACGAAGAAACATGGAGTGAAGATCGAAAAGTTTCTATCCTTTTTAAAAAGTAAGTCTATAATGTGTTGAAATACTTTTTTTCTCTATATTTATCAACAGTATGTTCTGGTAGCAAAAAGATTTGTTCCTGCGTGGAGATGTTCGCTGAAATCCAGATCTATGGGGCTAGTTTCTTTAAATCAATAGTCGCATCGATCCATCTCTGTTCCATCTACTCTTCGCCTCGCCACGAACTCAGTCTCCAATAAATCTCGCCCCCCCAAAAAAAGCTTTTCAGGTTTCACCTTTTCTCAGGACAAATTCTGTAGATTTTCTGAATCAATCCGTGTTTTCTTTCAGTTGCCTAGCCTCTCTCACTCTCTGTCTCTGTCTCTGTCTCTGTCTCTGTCTCTCTCTCTCTCTCTCTCTCTCTCTCTCTCTCTCTCTCTCTGTCCATCTCTGTTTCTCTCGCTGTCTTTCTCTGTCTCTCTCTCTCTCAGTCTATCTCTCTCTGTCTTTGTCTGTCTGTCTCTGTCTCTCTCTCTCTCAGTCTCTCTCTCTGTCTTTGTCTGTCTCTGTCTCTCTCTCAGTCTATCTCTCTGTCTCTGTCTGTCTGTATCTGTCTCTGTCTATCTCTCTCTCCAGACATGTTTGCAATATTCAAGACAGGTGTGCTGTATTAAAGTCATGTGTGTAGTTTTCAATACGTGTGTGTAATATTCAAGACACAGTATTCAAGACAGGTGTGTTGTATTAAAGTCATGAGTGTAGTTTTCAATACGTGTGTGTAGTATTCAAGACACAGTATTCAAGACAGGTGTAGTATTCAAGACATGTGTAGTATTCAAGACATGTGTAGTATTCATGATATGTGTATAGTATTCACTACACATGTGTAGTATTCAAGACATGTGTGTAGTATTCAAGACACGTGTGTAGTATTCAAGATATGTGTGTAGTATTCAAGACACGTGTGTAGTATTCAAGACACGTGTGTAGTATTCAAGACACGTGTGTAGTATTCAAGACACGTGTGTAGTATTTAAGACACGTGTGTAGTATTTAAGACACGTGTGTAGTATTGAAGACACGTGTGTAGTATTCACGACACGTGTGTAGTATTTAAGACACACAATGTTCAAGACATGGTAGTGATAAACAAAGAAGACTAGAGCAACACAAAAACCAAAAGATAACAAAAGAGAGGTGCAGGATAGAAGACAGATGTAGCACAGGCTGCGGATAAATATACGTCTGACATTTTATAAAGACATGAATGAGAATGATCAGAATTTATCTTAGTTGTCCTGTTGTCCAGTAAAAATAGGTAAAGCAAAGGTATTCCCATAACCTATCTGGTCGTTGGGGAACCGTAGCTTCTCCAGGGGCCAGCATATTGAGGGCGACGCCCATCTCCTCTCCCTCGCTGCTTTACCTTCCATGACCCTAAAGAGGGCACGTACCCATTTACAGCTGGGTGAACTGGGGGAATGTACTGAAGCCAAGGTGCTCAAAATGTTACCCATCGACTTGGGAACCACGCTCAGAGCTGCTTAACCTTAGCTTGGGGAAAAGGAGTGCTCTGACCACTGAGCTATCCCGTCCCATAGATCTTAGTACAATGGTACTAAAAACGTTTATAGGCACAGCCTAGTCCTCCCTTCTCCACCCCCAATAAGTTTTTTTCTCCTTAAACGTACCCATATGTCTATTATGAAAAAAAGGCTGTGCATGAATATTTCACCAGAGAATGGATAATTCTTTCTTGTCAAGCAATATTTCCCTTTGGCATCGAGAAGTCTTTTTCATAGGAAACTGTAAGAAGATTTGAAAACAGTCCAAGAAAACCACGCTTTTTTTTAGAATAAGCGTTAAGAATACATAACCATGGGAATGTATTTTCACTCCATCTGAATGTATCTGCAGACATGTCATACGAAACATCTCACAAAAAAGCATAAGAAGCGAAGGTGGCAGGACGGTTAAGACGTTCACATGCTTAACAAGTAAACCGTTCAGGGTTAGATTCCCAGCCTTGCCCTTTCTTCCCAGTTTGTAGAAAAAATCAAACTGAATGTTAAAGTCCTTTGGAATCTTCTTCTTCGTCGAACGCTCAGACAGCAACTCCTGAGGCCCTGACAAATGCTGCCGTGCGCTGAAGATCCTCCAGGGGTCCAAAGTTTGTCCTTCATGAGCAGGTCAGTAGGCCAGATATGAGCCTTAGGAGGAGGCTATAAACTGAGGACCCGAGTGTGAATGCTTGCAGAACATCTTGCACGCACGTTCAAAACCTGTTCCGCGTTCTGAAAGAGTAGGCTATTCGGTGCCAGTAGGAACGGATGACAAAATTTCAAAAAGCATGCACACAGTTGTGTTTAGACTTCATCCCAGAAGTCGGAATGTGGCTACCTAAATGGTGGGGGAAAAAACTGTCACACACGAAAAAATGTCACCATTGGTGAACCACGCAGCTCTAGCTGAGAAACGAACAATCCCCCAAACAAAACAAGCAAAAACACAAAACAAACAAACAAACAAAAAACAAAACAAACAAAACAAACAACCAAGCAAACAAAACAAACAAACAAACAAGGAAAAACAAAACAAAACAAACAAACAAAACAAACAAAACAAACAAAAAAACAAACAAACAAACAAAACAAACAAACAAACAAACAAACAAAACAAAAACAAAAACCAAAACAAACAAACAAAACAAACAAACAAATAAACAAACAAAACAAACAAACACACAAAACAAACAAAACAAACAAACAAACAAAACAAACACACAAAACAAACAAACAAAACAAACAAACAAAACAAACAAACAAAACAAACAAACAAAACAAAAAACAAAAAACCAAAACAAACAAAACAAACAAAATAAACAAACAAACAAAACAAACAAATAAACAAACTAAACAAAAAACAAAACAAACAAACAAAACAAACAAACAAAACAAACAAAAAACCAACAAAAAAACAAAACAAACAAAACAAAGAAACAAATTAAACAAACGAACAAAACAAACAAATAAACAAACAAAACAAACAAACAAAACAAACAAAACCACCCAAAAACAAACAAACAAAACAAACAAACAAAACAAACAAACAAACAAAACAAACAAATAAACAAACAAATAAACAAACAAAACAAACAAATAAACAAACTAAACAAAAAACAAAACAAACAAACAAAACAAACAAGCATTTCACATAGATACATCCTTTTTTTCTTCGTTGCTCGGCTACAGCTCAGAGATTCACCAAAGGTGAGATTTTTGTTTGTTTGCGCATGTCACCGTTTTAGCCCAACCATTCAGGTAGCCGCATTCCGACGCTAGGGAAATGAATTCATCTAAGACCCTTGATTTAATGTCGTAGTAAATTTTTGGCTGAAAACTTCTCGCTCTTGTCTTCTACCACCAAGTTTCTCTCTCTCTCTCTCTCTCTCTCTCTCTCTCTCTCTCTCTCTCTCTCTCTCTCTCTCTCTCTCTCTCTCTCTCTCTCTCTCTCTCTCTCCTCTCTCTCTTTGTTTATAACACGTATTATCAAGAATTCGTGGCATAACATGATCATGATTTTCTGTATCTCCCCCTTTTATACTAATGTCTATGACTAATCATTTCAGTATTATGTGAAATGTAAACTGTGATTTGACAACTATCCTTATAATTTGTACCGTAGTAGGTATGAGATGTATATGATTTTCAGGTAACCAATGATTGTAGAATATAGATAGGTGCTTCTAAATAAGATATTTTCCTATTTTCTTTTCTGTATTGTATTGTGGCCTAAGGCCAATGTGCAATTAAATCATTTCAGAGTTTCAGAGAGAGTTTTTCACTTTCTCTCTCTGAAACACTTTATTGAAAAACTGCTACAATTTGATATACTCAATATGGATGATTTTTCTTAGCATCTTCCCTCTATGATTGGGTTATGGTTGATTTAAGGTTTATAATCATGTAATTTTCTTCTGTATTCAATCATAAATTGTATTGACATCATCTTTTTGTATGAATTCGCTATATATATTTGTGTGTATTTCTTCTTTAATCAGTCATAAATCATTATTTGTTTGTGCATTTGCTTCGCCAGTGATATGAAGGAACTCACTGTTCCATCCTGAGCCCAACAAATGTATTGTGGTCCAAGGCCAATGTACATTAAATCATTTCAGAGTTCAGAGTTCAGAGTTCTCTCTCTCTCTCTCTCTCTCTCTCTCTCTCTCTCTCTCTCTCTCTCTCTCTCTCTCTCTCTCTCTCTCTCTCTCTCTCTCTCTCTCTCTCTCTCTCTCTCTCTCTCTCTTTTTTTTTGGGTGGTGGGGGGGGGGGGGGGGGGGGGGTTTGGGGTATGTTTTATCTTTTGCTCGTCTGGGGTTGTTTGTTTGTTTGTTTGTATGTTTGTTTGTTTTTTCTTCTTCTCTCTTTTTCTTTAAAAAAAAGTTTTTTTTTCCTTTGCTTCTTCTGCTTGAAAGTATGAGTACTGAGTGCATTTTTAAATGTGACCCCATGGCGGGGACTGGATGTAAAAAAGCACATGAATACTTATTCATTATCCTGGAAAAAAGATTTTGTTTCTATTACTTACAATGTGTAGATGTTCTTTTTATGACTTTATTGGCTTTTTCCCCCTCTTTATTATGTGAGTGTATGGGTATTGCACTTATTTTATTACCATGACATTCAATTTGCATGAGCATAATTAAAAAGTGTTTGTGTTGTTCGTGTGCTATGTGAGTATTACATATTTAGTATTATCCCTGAAACACCCCCCCACCCCACCCCACCCCCCCACACACACGCTCAAACAAACACAAACACACACACACACACACACACACACACACACACACACACACACACACACACACACACACACACACACACACACACACACACACACACACACACACACTCACTCACTCACTCACTCACCCACTCACCCACTCATATTCTCTCCCTCAACGACTGTATATTTTTAAATTTCTTCTTGGTTTGTTTCTTATTTTTATTGTGTGGATGTATGGGTATTAAATTTATTTCATTATCATGACATATAATTTGAAACGAGTATAATCTAAAATGAGTGTTGATGGGATCGCATACTGTTTTGGGAACTATATATTGGATATTATCTCTGAAATACACACACACACACTCTCTGTCTCTCTGTCTCTCTCTCTCTCTCACCTTTTATCGTCCTGCTTTCAGTCATAGTATATCCTGATGAAGGATTCATATTTTTATATTTTCAATACTTTATTGGACTTGCCTCTGTACTTAAGTTTTAATGAGTGCCCTATTTCAATATCTTATAATTATGTGTAACAAGTATGTGTACCATTTTGACAATGTGTAGATGTTTATCTTTATGACTTATTAAGTTTGGTTGTGTTATTTTTCTTGGCTTTGTTGTTGTTCTTGTTCTTGTTGTTGTTGTTTGTCTGTTTTTCTCTTTTTTAATCATCTTTTGTTGGTTTGGTTTTTTCTTCTCTTTTGTTTGTTTGTTTGTTTTTGGTTAGGGTTTTTTGGGGGGTGGGGGTAGGGGTGGTTTTTTTAGGATTTTCTTTTAATTGCTTGCTTTGGGGGGGGGGGAGGGTTGTTGGGGGGGAGCTGTTTTGAAAAGGGTTATTTCCCCTTGTTTTTATTGTGAGACTGTATAAGTATTGGGTTATTATTATTAAGATGTATCCCTAACGGGCGGGGACTGGATGTAAAAAAGCACATGTGTGCTTATTCATTATCCTCGAAATAAAAGAATTTGTCATTGTCATTGTCATTGTCTCTTTCTCTCTCTCTTTTAGAAAAAAACCTATGCTTATTATGTTGTCCCAAGCTCTCTCTCTATCTCTCTCTCTCTCTTTTAGAAAAAAAACCCTATGCTTATTATGTTGTGCCAAGGTGAACAATTCATTTCTTTTCACAACTGCATCTGTAGTTCAACGGAAAGCAGACCACCACATCATAAAAAAAGAGCAATGAACTTCGTAGTGGATGGAAAGAGACCAAAGGGAAGACCTAGAAAAACCTGGGCTGCCTGTATTGCAGATGTTCTTAGAGAAAGGGGCATAAATAAGGAGGAAGCTCAAAACAGAGAGAGAGATGGAGAAGGCTCACCAATGTCAATGGGAGAAACATGACAAAAAGGGAAGAAGAAGAAGAAGAAGATCTGTAGGTGCCTAATGGAACTGACAGGACATCCCAGTGGCGGAACAGGGGGAAGAGGAGAACCTGTCTGCCAACGGCTGTGAAGGCAGAGGAGGAGGATGGCCTCCAGGGCAGACTGGACTCTGTAGCTCAGTGAAAGCAACCAGTCTAGGAGAACGACCACTCCGGTATACAAACACGCCAAAGTCGGATACGCTGGGTCAAACTTGTCAGGAGCTTAACGGCAGCGTAACGCATTTTCGCACATATGACAGAAATGAGAGGTTAGGAGAACTTGCACCAAGGAAATGTCCTTTTTTTTCTTCTTTTCTTGCCAATCAAACAGCACTCTTTAGCAGCATGATCATTATCATTATCCTCGCCTGGAAATGTTTTTCAAAAGCCAGAGTTACGAGGCAAATTCTTCTGCTCTTCCAATAAATGATGTTATTCTGTACCTTTCACAAGAAGCGTTTCGAACAGTGGCTCGATTTCATTTTACACCTCTTCACAAAATGTGATATTAGACACATTAAGGATAAAAAGTGTAGGGGAGGGGGAAGGAATTCTGGGAGTGGGGTAGGGGATTAATGTATTAATTAAATCTACACAGAACTGTACGAAAATGTACATACAAATAATTCTTGAGTACCAAATAATAAAAATCCCAATTTCTAACAGAATCTAATGAATGAATAAGAAAACTATTTGTAACCGTAACCAGCGAGAGAAAATCTAAACCGCAGAATGATAATGTCTTTAAAGTCCGTAATAATCCTAACAATGAACCAATTGGACTATGCAATAATGATTTGAAAAAAAAAAACTTCAGTAAAAGATCACTGAATACAGCTGATGAGGATGCTGAGGTAGGTAACTTTTCAGCATACTGCTTATCAATATATGATCAAAAGTTATACTATGGCTACATATGCATGAAACATGCTCAACATATTTTGTCTTAAAACAGTCCATTTCCCATCTACAAGCCAGAGAAACAATTTGTTTTACATGATAAAAATCGGTTTTATATAATTATGTGAACTCCTACACGTGCGCTGAAATTTCAGTGGTTTTTTCACGACAGATCCAGTGTTTATTCTGGATCAGTTTCTTGTTGTAGTTTACCAACCTTCAGTCTCTCTGTCTCTTTGTCTCTCTCTGTATCTGTCTCTCTGTGTCTGTCTGTCTGTTTGCATGTCTGTCTTTGTGTGTGTCTCTGTGTCTCTGTCTCTCTGTGTCTCTCTATCTCTCTCACTCTCACACTCCTTTCACTACCTTCTGCTGTTTCTTGCTGTAGTTTACCCATCTTCAGTCTCTCTGTCTCTGTCTCTTTGTCTCTCTCTCTGTGTCTGTCTTTCTGTGTCTGTCTGTCTGTCTGCATGTCTGTCTATATGTGTGTGTCTCTGTCTCTCTCTCTGTCCCTAACTCTTTCTGTGTCTCTCTCCCTCTCCTTTCTCTACCTTCCTTCTGCTTTCATTCGCTCTCTTTCTCTGTCTCTCTCTCTCTCTCTGTGTCTTTCACCCTCCCCTTTACCCCTCTCTCCTGTCTGAAATGGCAATAATATAAGGATGATATAGCTATTTGTGTGTAAAATACAAGGTAGATCTTCCTTCAAATGTTTCTCCAAATGTTTTCATACGAACATAAACGGCTTTTTGTGTTTGTCATATGCAAATTAATTCACACACACACACACACACACGTACACACGCGCTCATACACACCCACACACACCCACACGCACGCACACACGCATTCATACACATACACACACACGCATACACACACACACACACACACACACACACACACACACACACACACACACACACACACACACACACACACACGCACACGCACGCACACGCACACACGCACTCATACACACCCCCACCATACACAGCACACACACAACACGCATACACACATTTAAGCAGAAAGTCAGGGATTGATTTGTAGTTTAACCACAAACACCAAGTTTTTTTTTCACAAATGGAACCAAGGTACTAGTAAATAACAATAGAAACGACCATCAATAATATTGCTTGAAAAAATAATCCATTTCTACCATCTTGACTTAATTCAAGTAATATATTTCTTTTATACAAAAGTGAAAAAAACCCAATTTGCATTTTTTGCCAAATTAAACCAGCACACCAACATTTCCCTAGAATAAAAAACAAAGATTTTTTTTGTTCATGATACACAACCAGTAAAGACGGTAATTTCTGTTGTAATTCGGAATACGCCAATGGCTAACCTGGTCATTATTCCACTAATTTTGATATAATAAGTAGGATTTGAACGGTGTGGGTAAACAAATCACTATTTGGACTTCAGGACAGAGAGAGAGAGAGAGAGAGAGAGAGAGAGAGAGAGAGAGAGAGAGAGAGAGAGAGAGAGAGGAAACACCAAACACGAAAGTTTATTTACTGAGTGTAGTAGATTAAATATAATGACTTTTTTCATGCAGCCCTCTAAAGGGAAGAAGTATGAACACTTCAACACAAGTGAGCGAGAGAGAGACAGAGACAGAGAGAGAGAGAGAGAGAGAGAGAGAGAGAGAGAGAGAGAGAGAGAGAGACGGAGAGAGAGCGCGCACGAGAGAGATATAGATACACAAACACACAAACACATACACAGAGATACACACACACACACACACACACACACACACACACACACACACACACACACACACACACACACACACACACACACACACACACACACACACACACACGAGCGCGCGCGCGCGCACAGGGTCAACTTACGTTGCTTACTTTGCTTCCTTCCTTCCTTTCCTTCTTTCACTCTGCCCATTCATCGCTATCGATCACCTCCACAAGCAATTTTCTCTTTAGCAAATTACCCACCACCATTGCCTTCCGCTTTTCAGTCCTGTATAAAACTTCCGTTTCCGTTTTGTTACTTCCGCTCTCCTCCACGCCCCCCCCCTCCCCTTCCCCTTGCTCCATCCCCTCTCTTCCCTCAACGTGAGGATGAGTGAGGGGGTGAAGGAGTGGTAAAGTGGAAGTGACTAATGGTTTTAGTATAACAGGACTCCTGCGTTTTTGTGTTTGGTTTTTTGGGCTGTGTTATGTACATCAGTTTTGGATTTGTCAAGAATGAGATGGCTATCTCTCTTTTGTATATTACTCCCTGTTTCCCTGGCTGTGACTGTCTCTGTGTCTGTTTCTGTGTCTGTTACTGTGTGTGTGTGTGTGTGTGTGTGTGTGTGTGTTGTATCGTAGCATTATGTGGAATTCTCACCTGGTCATTTTAACGATTTGGGGAATTCCCACCAGTCTTCTTACTGTTTTGGGATATTTTTGACTGTTTTCTAAGCATTTGAGAGATTCCCACAGGTCTTCTTAACATTTTGAGAAATTCACACAGGTCTTCTTAACATTTTGAGAAACTCACACAGGTCTTCTTAACATTTTGAGAAATTCCCACAGGTCTTGTAAACATTTTGAGAAATTCACACCTGGTCCTCCCAGTGTTTTGAGAATTTCCACCCAGTACTTCTTAGAGTTTTGGGGGAATTCCTGCCTGAATTTCTTAGGTGAACATGATAAATCTGACACACTACAACAACAGTGTTGTCATTGCTCAGCATTGCTTCAGCTTGTACACACTGAAGATCATTCAAAGCGTGCCCCCTGACTCATGTTAAATAATAATAATCATAATAATTATACAATAATAATAATTATATAATAATAATATCACTCACTCACTCACTCATCCCTTGGTCGGGACGACCGTTGGGGTACCCGCACGGACGCTGCAAGTGGACCGCCAAATGGTTCTGTCCTGGGCTGCTTTCAGGAGGTTTGGTACAGTGAGGCCGGTCCACTCCTTGATGTTGGATATCCAGCTTTTGCGTGGTCGTCCCTGCCTCCTTGCTCCTTCCACCATTCCCTGCAGGACTGTCTTTGACAGGCTGTTATGCCTTGTGTGGCCAAACCATTTCAGTTTCCTCCGTTTGACTGTATCCAGCAATGGTTCTTGTTTGCCAGCCAGTGCCTCGATCTGCTGCCAGACGTAGTCATTGGTTTTACGGTCTCTGTAGGTGATGTTCAGGATCCGCCTGAGGCACTTCATCTCAAAGGCTTGAATGCGACGTTCTAAATCGGCAGTAAGTGTCCATGCTTCACAGCTGTGCAAGGCAATGGATGTGACGAGTGCCTTGTAGAGTCTGACCTTAGTGTGGGTTCTGATGTTGTGGTTTCTCCACACTTTCGCCAGCTTAGTCATGGAGGAGAGTGCCACAGCAAGTCTGATCTTCACCTCTTGTGTGCTCGTACCTTCTTTGGTGATGACTGCTCCAAGGTACTTGAAAGTTTCCACCTCCTCTAGAGTCTCGCCACTCATCTTGATGCTGGTGGGAGTGGTCGGTGTGGTACTGTTCACTAGGATCTTGCTCTTTTCCGTGCTGATCTCCATACCGTGGGCATTGGCTGATGTTTCCAGTCTGGTGGTGAGATCCTGGAGTTCTTCTTCACTGCGGCCCATGAGATCAATATCGTCTGCGAATCGAAGCATCTCCAACATCAACTACAGCTCTACAACAACTTCATTGACTTCAAGAAGGCCTTCGACCGAGTGTGGCAAGAAGCTCTGTGGCAAGTCATGAGAGACTATAACTTCGACGAGGACCTGATTCAAGTCATCCAGGCGCTGTATGACAGCTCCCACAGTGCAGTCCTCATGGGTGGAGAAATCGGGGAGTTCTTCCGGACTTCAGTTGGAGTTCGACAAGGCTGCCCGCTATCCCCCGTTCTTTTCAACGTGTTCCTGGAGAACATCATGCAGGAGGCCCTCCTTGACTTCAAGACCACAATCACAATAGGAGGAATAATAATATATGATAATAATAATAATGTGTGGAATATATATAGTGCTGAATCTTGCAAAGGAACAAATCAAAGCGCTTTCATTCAAATCATTTACACGTATGCAATCATTCATGAATAAAATAAAAAGATATCAATATTACACACACACACACACACACACACACACACACATGCACGCACGAACGCACGCACGCACGCGCGCACAACATGCCTATGCACGGTGATGGAGATGGGGGTGTCCGCTGAAGAGTATGGGTAGATAATGAAAAGGAAATAAATGTGTTTTGAGGCTGGATTTGAAAGTATCGAATGTAGGCTTTTGGCGAGGAGACAGAGGGAGGTCATTACAGATATATATATATATATATATATATATATATATATATATATATATATATATATATATATATATATATATATATATATATATATATATATATATATTGCAAGCAGCCATATTCCAAGGTCAGAGGTTTTCCCTTTCTTGGAGAATGAAGATTCTGTTCATATGCACGCCTGTGTGTGTGTGTGTGTGTGTGTGTGTGTGTGTGTGTGTGTGTGTGTAAAACTGAAAAGGAGAGAGAGAGAGAGAGAGGAGAGAGAGAGAGAGAGAGAGAGAGAGAGAGACAGACAGACAGACAGACAGACAGACAGACAGACAGAGACAGAGAACATTGTTCCCCCATTCCAGCTAAAATCAGATTTAAAAAAAAGTGATGACGCAAACTGATATTCCACGCGTATAAGTAAACTGATTTGCATTGTACAATCTTTAGAACCAAAAACCCATAAAAGTTGGTACATTTTCTTTTTATAAAAACATAACACAAACATAAAAAAATGGTGAGAAATTCACACAATATTGTTTAATTTTGAAGGAAATACGTTTACGGTTACCACATACTTTCTAAACTATCTTTCGCACACGTTAAAACCCTTTTCCCCTTTTCGGAAGAGTAGGTCATTCTGTGCCAGTGGGAACGGATGACAAAAGTTACAAAACTGCATACACACGGGGACTGGATGTAAAAAATACCACACACGAGTACACGAGTGGATCGGTGGTCTAGAGGTAACGCGCCTGTCTAGAAAGCGAAAAGTCCGGGTCGGAAGTGTGCGGTGGTTCGTATCCCGTTTGGACCCGAAACTTTTCCACCATCCATCAGATCATGAGTGGTGATCTGGGCGCTAGTCTTTGGGATGAGACAAGAAACCGAGGTCCCGTGTGTTGCACATAATTATTTAGCGCACGTAAAAGAACCCACGGCAACAAGAGAGTTGTCCCTGGCAAAATTATATAGAAAGAAGCCACTCTGATAGGGAAACAAATACTGTTGCAGACAGGAAAAAGAAAAAAAAAGGGTGGCGTTGCTCTTGTGGCGACGTGCTCTCCCCGGGGAGAGCAGCCCGAATTTCACGCAGAGAAATCTGCGTGACTTAAAGTAGTATAAATAAATAAAAATAAATAAATAAATAAATTATTCCATTATTCTCGAAATGAAAAAATAAACAAATACAAAATAAATAAACTACTGTGGATTAGAAGAGGGAAGGTCTGTAAACTAGTAGCTGAAGACAAGAGTAAATTCTCAGCGCGGAGAAAATAACAGACAGTGCAAACAAATCACCACTCGGGCTTTAGTGGAGAGGAACACACTATGTCACCTGAACTTTGCTTCACCCTCATTCCCCCCCCTCCCCTTCCTCCCCTTTCCATTCACCATCATCGATCACAGCCAAGCAATTTTCTCTTTAACGTATTATCTTTCACCATCACCCTTCACTTTATACCCACCGACTACAGCTCTATCTTCTGCGTCTGTTTCGTGCTTCCCAACCCATCTCTCTTTCTCCGTGTGTGTGTGTGTGTGTGTGTGTGTGTGTGTGTGTGTGTGTCTATCTTTTTTTCTGTCTGTCTGTCTGTCTGTCTGTATTTCTCTAAATCTGTCTGTCTGTCTCTCTCTATCCCACTGTCTCTCGTCTTTCTTTCTGTCTGTCTTTCTCTCACATTTTATTTATTAGGCATCGTGTTCTCTCTCTCTCTCTCTCTCTCTCTCTCTCTCTCTCTCTCTCTCTCTCTCTCTCTCTCTCTCTCTCTCTCTGTCTGTGTGTGTGTGTTTTGTGTGTGTGTGTGTGTGTGTGTGTTTTTCTGTCTTTCTGTCTGTTTGTCAGTCTTTCTTTCTCTAACTCTGTCTGTCTGTCTCTCTCTATCGCACTGTCTGTCTTCTTTCTTTCTGTCTGTCTGTCTTTCTATCACATTTTATTTGTTAGGCATTGTGTTCTTTGTGTGTGTCTGTGTGTGTGTGTGTCTGTCTTTTTTCTTTCTTTCTGTCTCTCTGTCTTTCTTTCTCTAACTCTGTCTCTCTCTCTTTATCCCACTGTCTGTCTGTCTGTCTTTCTTTCTCTCACATTTTATTTATTAGGCATTGTGTTCTCTGTGTGTGTGTCTTTTTTTCTTTCTTTCTTTCTCTAACTCTCTCTCTCTGTATCCAACTGTCTGTCTGTCTTTCTCTCACATTTTATTATGCATTATGCTGAAAGTTAATTGGAAATCAATATGGTGCATGCATAAGGATTTCGGTATTTTGGGGGCTTCCTTTCTTTTCCTGAAATCATAATTTTTTTTAATCAATGTGGACCCTAATCAGGACAAGGGCTGGATGAAAAAGAAAAGATTATAACTATGTAACCCTTAAAATAAATATAATTCGGTCGTTCCTTCATTCACTCTGTGTGTGTGTGTGTGTGTGTCTGGGAGTGGGGAAAGGTATGATGTGTTTGTTATAGTGGGGAAAGGTATGATGTGTTTGTTATTTAAGTGGAAACATCAAACGGCGTTGATACAGCACGAAGCACAAGCGGCTGTGATTTCTAGTTTGTTATGCTTTCCGCGATAGTCTTAGACATTTCAAGGTTAAGGTAAACGTTTCTCTTTCTCTATTGATCCCTCTGTCTCCTTCTGCTCCACCCTCTCTTTACAACATTATCATTCATTTATGTGATCATGGATAATGTGCGCGATCAATCATTGTTACTGGGGGATCGGTGGTCTAGAGGTAACGCACCTGCCTACAAAGCGAAACGTCCGGAGTGTGTAGTGGTTGCAGGCAAAATTCTTACCTCCCTTCTGACTGGGAAACAAATAAACACATACAGGGGGTTAAGAATTAAAAAAACAACAGGTGACGCTGCTCTTGTGGCGACACGCGCTGGGAGAGCAGCCCGAATTTCATTCAGAGAACTCTGCCGTGACTAAAAGTTTTATACAGTACAATAAGGATACAATACAATAGTGAAGTTTAGTTTCTACCATGTAGACAGACATCACAGTTATGATGAAAGGAAACTCTGTTCGACGATGACCTCCAAAACAGCAGAGGAGGCAGCTTATGTTTCGGAAATTGGGCAGAAATTTGATTATAGTGGAGATGCCTTGCCCACAGTACACCCCAATCTTTCGGCCAAGTGGGCATAAGGACAGTCAGCGTTGGAGATGTTCTCCAAAGGCCAACTAGCTTAGCCCCCAGGGCTGCAGCACATAAGGATTGTGCGAGTAAAGCCTCCTAGTCAGAGAGTCATAAGCGACCACTAAAGACTAAGCTGTGAAGTGGAATTCCATGGATGGGAAAGCCACTGGTCATACAGCCTCTCACTTTGCTGTTGCCCCCAGCATCAATGGTTTAATGAAGAACTGTGATAAACCCCCCAGGGGCTGACTACAATTTTCCCCAGTATATCGCTCTGAACGGGTTACCTAGAATATGAACTCTGATGCCCTCATCCCAGTTGAGAATCACTGTGAGAGTGTAAGTACACGCTGAATGAATAGCTTGCCTGTGTAACATAGTGGAGATAATTGAGCTGCCATGACTCTGTACGACTTTTCAGCTGCTGTGACCTTTGTAAAAGATGCTGCGTACATGCTACATTTTACCGCGAAGGCAAAGTGTATACAACGGATGGTTTTCAACTACCACCCAACGAAACAGAACGCCCCACAATTTGCAGGTGTGTCCCAAAATAGTAACACACGTCGCTCTGAACGCACGGGAGATAAGCTAATTACCCCATCACAACTTTTTTCAAGTACCTTGTCATACAGCAGGCAAACTCCGACTTCAGATGAATTTTTGTATGCTGTAATCGAGAGTGCAGACTATTATATTAACAGCTTGTCATGGACAAAGACAGTCTCGAATATAACATTTGATACCATGACATCATTTTCGTTCAGGCCTTGACACTTGGCTTACATCAGTAGCTGACACAGTTTTTGACCTGCCCAAAATTAATGAATTTGTGTATTATATATTTTTTCTTATTACCGCAATATGTAACATGCATTCTTGATTAAATAATGCTGAAGGCATGTGCACAGGGAGGGAGCAGCATATCTTAATGACCTTTTCTGTCATCAATAATTCATATAGTTGTGACGATATTTGCATAATTTTGCCAGAAAATGCAAAGATATGATGCCCTGTATACCATAACTATACTTTTGCCTTCGTCTATTGCAGACAATCTGCATAACTTTTGCATATGTCGTTACAAATATACTGTTTTTTTCATTGGTGTATTCATTAACCATTAATCCATATGAATGGCTCTCTTCATGCTCCAGTGTTATTCAGAAGTATTATTTTCTTTTGTATCTTTTGGTTATTGTACATTATGTATGCCTGCGATTGTGTGTGTGTTTGTGTGTTGTGTGTGTGTGCGCGTGCGTGTGTGAACGCACACGTGATTGTACCATGTGCATTTGCATACATGTGCTATGAACAAATCAAACATTTGGATCATGATCCTCACTTCACCTATCCCGTAGTCCCTTGGACCATGGGGGCACCAATGAAGATTTTGCAACCAGCTTCCTCCACTCCTCATGGTCCTCTGCTTTTCGTAGCTTCCGTGATAACATTCTAAAATAGTAAATTATTGTATTGTTTGACACTGAAGAAGTTAGAGGTGATTCATTTCAAGACATGAAAAGTAACTTTGATATGAAGCTTAGTTTGGCCTGATAGGGGTTTTAACATTTATCACAATCATATTGTTTTTGACCTGAAAATAAACAAACAAGTAGTTTTAACAATTATCGTTTACAACAAGCAGTTTCTTTCTGAGGCAAAAAACTAAGCAGTCGGGCATTCTCAACAATCTTCATTTATCATGAGCATTTTACTTATGTGGTGAAAATGAAACAACCAAGTATTCTCAAGAATCATCATTTACAACAAACATATTTTTATGAAGTAAAATGAAACCTACAAGTATCCTACAGTAGTAATGCAGCCACTATATTTGTGTATAAAATGGTCATGTACGCAAAATCTCACCATTGGTGAATCTCAGAACTTTAGATGAGCAACGACCCTACCCCCTTCCCTAACAAACAAACTAACAATAAAGCCTGCAAGTGTTTTCAACAATTACCATTTATCACAAGGATTTTCCATATGAGGTGAAAATGAAGCAGTTAAGTATTATCAACGATTGCCATTTTCAACAAGCATTTTCATTGTGAGGTGAAAACCAAACCTTCTAGTATCTCCAATTTCAAAATGCAGCTGCCCTAACATGGGTAAAAACGGTCACATACACAACATCTCACCAGTGGTGAATCTTGCTCTATTTTAGGAGTGATCCCTCCCCCATCAAAAAATTCCTGAACAAACAACACCAAAATTCAGAAACAAACAAAATAAAAACAAAACAAAACCAACCAAACACAAAAATTCGAGTACACTCAACAATTATCATTTACCACAAGGATTTATTATGAGGTGAACATTAACCAAAAAGGTATTCTCAGCAATCATCATTTACCATAATGGTTTCCTTTCTGAGATAAAAAATCAAACAATTAAGTGTTCTCAACTATTATCAATTACCAGATACATTTTGTACAAGCATTTCCTGTTTATGAGGTGAAAAGCAAACACTCAAGCATTTTCAACAGTTAGCAACTACCACAAGCATGTTCTTAATGAAATGAAAATTAAACAATAAAGTATTCCCAACATTATCACTAACCACAAGCATTTTCTTAATGAAATGAAAATCAAACAATAAGGTATTCCCTGCATTTATCACTAGCCCCAAGCATTTCATAATGAGGTGAATATTAAACTTTCCTGTATTCTCTACAAGAAGGAGTTTGTGGACAACATTGACCCATTCAGCCACTGAGACGAAAACAACTTATTTTTATATCTGAAACTCCAGTTTGCTTTTTCACTTATTGATCGTGGTAAAGACTTCAAGAGTGCCTGTGATGTATGGGCCTCTACAAAAATACATTTCCCATATTGCTGCTGCCTGCCCTCTCCACCACTTGCCTCCTGTCAGTCATCCAACACTGTCTTCCTTGTGATGGTGTACACTTCTGTGTGGAAGTAACTGTTTCAAATGGTCCTGGTTCCTGTGAAAATGGCTTTCTGCTGATGCCCCAGTTGGGCTGTTAGTTTATTGATTGTAATAAAAGCTGGAAAAGTGCCTGTGATGTATGGGTCTGAAATACCCCCTGACATTTCCCATATTGCTGCTGCCTGCCCTCCCACCACTTGCCCCCTGTCAGTCATCCAACACTGTCTTCCTTGTGATGCTGTACACTTCTGTTTGGACATAGCTGTTGCAAATGGTTCTGTTTTCTGTGAGAATGGTTTCTTTCTGAAATGGTTGCTTATATTTCAGTGTTTTCAATGCTCTCACTTAAAGTTTGGTTTGGGCTTGTTCTTTGTCTGTGTGTGTGTGTGAGTCTCTCTCTCTCTCTGTCTTTGCCTCTGTCTCTTTATCTCAGAGAGAGGGAAACAGAGATAAAGAGACAGAGACACAGAGAGTATATGAGTATATATGTATGTTGGTATGTATGCATTTTTTGTTTGTTTGGGTGTGTAAGTGTGTGTGCACGCGTGTTAAATTGTTACCACTTTGATGGCTCTTTACTGTAAAGACCACGTGGCAACAGGCTCTCACAATCATTATCCACATGTTCTCCATGAAGCAGAACTTGAAGGATAAAGCATATCACCTGTATGAACTTGCAGAGAACATCAGCCCACCCAGCAGGCCAGGCAAGACAGAGAGTTCACTGCTGATGCCCCAGTTGGCTGTTAGTTTATTGATCGTAGTAAAAGCTGGAAAAGTGCCTGTGATGTATGGGTCTGAAATACCCCCTAACATTTCCCATATTGCTTCTGCCTGTCCTCTCCACCACTTGCCCCCTGTCAGTCATCCAACACTGTCTTCTTCCTTGTGATGGTGTACACTTCTGTGTGGAAGTAACTGTTGAAAATGGTCCTGTTTCCTGTGAAAATGGCTTCCTGCTGAAAAAAAGCTTATATTTCAGTGTTTTCACTTCTGTTCACTTAGTCTTTGGTTTGGGCTTGTTCTCTGTGTGTGTCTCTGTCTTCTCTCTCTCTCTCTCTCTCTCTCTCTCTCTCTCTCTCTCTCTCTCTCTCTCTCACCTTTAATGAATAAAACTGTCGCATTTGCATTCGCATCCGCATTCTCTCTCTCTGTGTCTTTGCCTCTGTCTCTTTATCTCGGAGAGAGAAACAGAGATAAAGAGACAGGGACAGAGAGAGTATATGAGTATATAAGTATGTATGTATGTATGTATGTATGTATGTTTGTTTGTGTGTGTATGTGTGCGCACACTGTTAAATTGTTAACACTTTGATGGCTCTTTACTGTAAAGACCACGTGGCAACAGGCTCTCACAATCATTATCCACATGTTCTCTATGAAGCAGAACTTGAAGGATAAAGCATATCACCTATATGAACTTGCAGAGAACATCAGCCCACCCAGCAGGTCAGGCAAGACAGAGAGTTCACTGCTGATGCCCCAGTTGGCTGTTAGTTTATTGATGGTAGTAAAAGCTGGAAAAGTGCCTGTGATGTATGGGTCTGAAATACCCACTGACATTTCCCATATTGCTGCTGCCTGTCATTCCCACCACTTGCCCCCTGTCAGTCATCCAACACTGTCTTCTTCCTTGTGATGCTGTACACTTCTGTTTGGAAGTAACTGTTGCAAATGGTTCTGTTTCCTGTGAAACTGGCTTCCTGCTGAAATGGTTGCTTATATTTCAGTGTTTACACTGCTGCTCATTCAGTGTTTGGTTTGGGCTTGCTCTCTCTGTGTCTCTGTCTATCTCTGTGTCTCCCTATCTTTCTCTGTGTGTGTATGTATGTATGTACGTATGTGTGTGTGCATATGCGCACACATGAGCATGCATGCATGTGTATATCCATGTTAAAATTTTCCTTAGTTTGATGACTCTTTGCTATAGATAGCACGTCACAACATGCTTTTTGCATGATTATGGGCAAATTTCTTTATGAAACAAAAATTGAAGGATAAAGTATTCTAACAATTATTCTAAGTATTCTTTGTGATGGTGTACACCTCTGCTTGGAGGTAACTGTTGTAATTTAATGGTTCTGTTTTCTGTGAGAGTGGTTGCCTGCTGAAACAGTTGCTTATATTTCAGTGTTTTTAATGCTGCTCACTTAGTGCTTGGTTGCTCTGTCTCTGTAAATGTCTCTGTCTTCTCTCTCTGTGTCTCTGCTTCTGTGTTTTTATCTCAGAGAGAGAAACAGAGATAAAGACACAGAGACACAGAGAGAGAGAGCAGAGAGAGTATGTATGTATGTATGTATGTATGCATGTTTGTTTGTTTGTGTGTGTATGTGTGTGCGCGCACACTGTTAAATTGTTACCACTTTGATGGCTCTTTACTGTAAAGACCCTGTGGCAACAGGCTCTCACAATCATTATCCACATGTTCTCTATGAAGCAGAACTTGAAGGATAAAGCATATCACCTATATGAACTTGCAGAGAACATCAACCCACCCAGCAGGCCAGGCAAGACAGAGAGTTCACTGCTGATGCCCCAGTTGGGCTGTTAGTTTAGTGATGGTAGTAAAAGCTGGAAAAGTGCCTGTGATGTATGGGTCTGAAATACCCCCTAACATTTCCCATATTGCTGCTGCCTGCCCTTCCCACCACTTGCCCCCTGTCAGTCATCCAACACTGTCTTCTTCCTTGTGATGATGTACACTTCTGTTTGGAAGTAACTGTTGCAAATGGTTCTGTTTCCTGTGAAACTGGCTTCCTGCTGAAATGGTTGCTTATATTTCAGTGTTTACACTGCTGCTCATTCAGTGTTTGGTTTGGGCTTGCTCTCTCTGTGTCTCTGTCTATCTCTGTGTCTCCCTATCTTTCTCTGTGTGTGTATGTATGTATGTACGTATGTGTGTGTGCATATGCGCACACATGAGCATGCATGCATGTGTATATCCATGTTAAAATTTTCCTTAGTTTGATGACTCTTTGCTATAGATAGCACGTCACAACACGCTTTTTGCATGATTATGGGCAAATTTCTTTATGAAACAAAAATTGAAGGATAAAGTATTCTAACAATTATTCTAAGTATTCTTTGTGATGGTGTACACCTCTGCTTGGAGGTAACTGTTGTAATTTAATGGTTCTGTTTTCTGTGAGAGTGGTTGCCTGCTGAAACAGTTGCTTATATTTCAGTGTTTTTAATGCTGCTCACTTAGTGCTTGGTTGCTCTGTCTCTGTAAATGTCTCTGTCTTCTCTCTCTGTGTCTCTGCTTCTGTGTTTTTATCTCAGAGAGAGAAACAGAGATAAAGACACAGAGACAGAGAGAGAGAGCAGAGAGAGTATGTATGTATGTATGTATGTATGTATGTATGTATGCATGTTTGTTTGTTTGTGTGTGTATGTGTGTGCGCGCACACTGTTAAATTGTTAACACTTTGATGGCTCTTTACTGTAAAGACCCTGTGGCTACAGGCTCTCACAATCATTATCCACATGTTCTCTATGAAGTAGAACTTGAAGGATACAGCATATCACCTATATGAACTTGCAGAGAACATCAGCCCACCCAGCAGGCCAGGCAAGACAGAGAGTTCACTGCTGATGCCCCAGTTGGGCTGTTAGTTTATTGATGGTAGTAAAAGCTGGAAAAGTGCCTGTGATGTATGGGTCTGAAATACCCCCTAACATTTCCCATATTGCTGCTGCCTGCCCTTCCCACCACTTGCCGCCTGTCAGTCATCCAACACTGTCTTCCTTGTGATGACGTACACTTCCACGTGGAGGTAACCATTAATATTGCAAATTGGTCTGTTTCCTGTCTGTGGGGATGTTGGTTTGGGTGGGGGTGGGGGGCTGTCAGCATAAATAGCATCCCCACCTTCTGAGCTAGGACTTCCCTCTTATTTATATCATTTTCGTTGTTTCTGCTTTGTTCTTTGTCTTCCTGTCACCCCCTTTTTGTCTATTTTCTGCTGTCTTGGTCTGTTTTCCTTCCATTTCTAGAAAGGCTTAAAATATGATAATTCTCTTCCACGCCAAATTCTGATGTACTTGTCCTGACTTGTCAGCTGGTTAATGGAAGCGCAAGGCATTTTTTCTCTAAAAAACAGGCAGGAATAGTTGCTGTGTGGGTGTTTAATAAAATTAAAAAGGTTAAGTTTCATATGAGAATAGCTTCATGCTGAAACAGTTCCTTAATATATTTCAGTGCTGTATCTGTTACTTCATGATGTTTTGGGTTGAGGCTTGTCCTCATTCTACCTCTGTGTATGTGTATTCATGTGTGTGTATGCATGTGTGTGCGTGTGTGTGTGTGTTTGTGTGTGTGTGTCTGCCTGTTTGTCTATCTGTGTCTGTGTGTGTGTGTGTGTTAGTTTCTGCAAGTGTATGTGTGCATGCGCGTGCCCATGTATTCACGTGCGCGTGTACGCCTGTGTATCTGAATTTCAAATACATTTCATGGAAAAATAACGCCAAAAGTATTGTTAAAATATTGCTACAACAGCAACAGTAAAAGGCATACGACACCCTGAAGAAACTCACAAAACCAGTTCAAACCAAATCATCAGTCATTGAAGACAGCTCTGGAAACCACCTCACAGAAAGCTCAGCTGCATTGAACAGGTGGTCTGAGTATTGTCAAGAACTATACAACTACCCAATCTAACCTGACAAGAGCATAATAGAAGAGGAAGCAGCAACATCAAGAGTACCCTCGCCATTACCAATACTGAGGGAAGAAGTGGAAGAAGCCATCCGCAGTTTACCAGTAGGAAAGTCCCAAGGAGCAGACAACATACCAGCAGAGCTGCTCAAGCATGGTGGCGAAACAGTTATCACACATGTTACAGCTATCTGTCAGAAGATTTGGGAGACAAAACAGTGGCCAACAGAATGGACACAATCACTCATCATACCTCTGCCCAAGAAGGGGAATTTACGCCAATGCCAAAACTATAGAACAATCAGCCTCATCAGCCACGCCAGCAAGATAATGCTCAAAGTTATTTTGAATCGACTCAAGAAGGAGGCAGAAGAACACCTTGCAGAGGAACAAGCTGGGTTCAGGGCAGGCAGGAGCACTATCGAACATATTTTTAACTGCCACATCCTGATGGAAAAACATCTTCAACATCAGAGAGACCTGTTCCACAACTTCATCGACTTCAAGAAGGCTTTCGACAGAGTATGGCACGAAGGCCTGTGGCAGGTCCTCAGAATGTTTGGCATTGAAGAAGGACTAGTGCAAACCATTCAAGCACTATACAACACCGCAAGTAGTGCAGTCCTTCTGAACAATCAGGTGGGAGACTACTTTCAAAACCACAGTTGGGGTCCGACAAGGATGCCTGTTATCTCCAGTCCTGTTTAATCTGTTCTTGGAAAACATTATGAGAGAGACCCTCCATGACTTCCACTCTACCATCTCCATTGGCGGCAGACCCCTCAACAACTTGCGGTTTGCCGATGACATTGACCTCATGGGCGGAAGTAACACAGAGCTGCAAGATCTTACGACCAGACTTGAGAACAGAGCTGGAGCATATGGGATGGAGGTGAGCTCGGAGAAAAGTAAAGTACTTGTGAACAGCACGAGCAACGCCACTGCTAAAATTTACATGATCGGCCAGCAACTGGAGGAGGTAGACGCTTTTAAATACCTTGGCGCTACACTCACAAAGGACGGGCGATCGACGACAGAAATCAAAGTCAGACTAGCCATGGCAACATCTTCCATGACAAAACTCACCACCATATGGAAAAGTAAAGAGATCAGTTTCCCAATCAAACTAAAGCTCTACAAAGCCCTAATTCAGACTATCCTGCTGTACGGAAGTGAAACCTGGACATTGACTGCTGAAACAGCAAAGCGCATCCAGTCATTTGAAACAAAGTGCCATAGAAAACTGCTGGGCATATCCTGGAGAGAACGAAAGACCAATGAATTTGTCAAGAGCCAAATAACACGGCTGGCAGGTCCACAGGAACCCCTTCTCACCATCGTCAAGAAGAAAAAGCTGACATGGTTCGGCCACGTCACCCGCCACAACACTCTGCCAAAAACAGTACTGCAGGGAACACTCAAAGGTGGCAGAAAGAGGGGAAGACAGAACAAGTCATGGATGGACAACATCAGAGAATGGACCAGGACGAATGACTCGGCACTACTGCGCAGAGCCGAGGACCGAGATGGATGGAGGAGGCTTACCACGGCATCGTCTTTCGTGTCTCCTCCACGACCGCCAATGTCACGGGACTGATGATGATGATGATGATGATGATGACAACAGCAAAATTCTTGTTTTTATGAAACTGAAAAAAGTGAGTGGTATTTTGCTTTAAACACGAGACATATCTGTTTATAATTATAAGGACAACCTGAAGTAATGATTTTTTTGTTCATCATCAGGATCTCTGAGGTTCACCATTAGTGAAATTTTGTGTATATGGCCAGGTTTTTTTTTACCCACCATGAAGGCTACCACATTTTGACTATGGGGATTGATTTGATATATTGTTCAACTGATCATCATTTCTTTCGAAAGAAATTGAAAAAAAAACAAACAAACATACATAATGTGGAGATGGAGACGGCATGAACTCATCCTTTCTGCCAGCCACCCTGCCAGTAAGACAGAGACTTTTCACCGTACAACCAGTCAAACAGACTTTTCACCGTGTAGCCAGCAAGACAGACTTTTCACCGTACACATCGTAAACAGACTTTTAACCGTATATCCAGTAAGACAGACTTTTCACCGCAAGCTAGTAAGACAGACTTTTCACCTTGCAGCCAACAAGACAGACTTTTCACCGTGCAGCCAACAAGACAGACTTTTCACCGTACATCCAGTAAGACAGACTTTTCACCGTACATCCAGTAAGACAGACTTTTCACCACACAGCCAGTAAGACATTTTTTTCACCATACAGCCAGAAATGACAGACTTTTCATCGTACAGCCAGGAAGACATTCTTTTCACAGTACAGCCAGAAAGACAGACTTTTCACCGTACAGCCAGGAAGACAGACTTTTCACCGTACATATCGTAAAACAGACTTTTAACCGTATATCCAGTAAGACAGACTTTTCACCGCAAGCTAGTAAGACAGACTTTTCACCTTGCAGCCAACAAGACAGACTTTTCACCGTGCAGCCATCAAGACGGACTTGTAACCTTACAGCCAGTAAGACAGACTTTTCACCATACAGCCAGTAAGACAGAGTCTTTTCACCGTACAACCAGTAAGACAGACTTTTCACCGTACAGCCAGTAAGACAGACTTTTCATCGTACAGCCAGGAAGACATTCTTTTCACAGTACAGCCAGAAAGACAGACTTTTCACCGTACAGCCAGGAAGACATTCTTTTCACCGTACAGCCAGTAAAACAGACTTTTCACCGTACAGCCAGGAAGACATTCTTTTCATCGTACAGCCAGGAAGACAGACTTTTCACTGTACAGCCACCAAGACAGACTTTTCACTGTACAGCCACCAAGACAGACTTTTTACCGTACAGCCACCAAGACAGACTTTTCACTGTACAGCCACCAAGACAGACTTTTTACCGTACAGCCACCAAGACAGACTTTTCACTGAACAGCCTGTAAGAGAGACTTTTCAGCGTATATCCAGTAATACAGACTTTTCCCCCGTACAGCCATCAAGACAGACTTGTAACCTTACAGCCGGTAAGACAGACTTTCCCTTACAGCCAGTAAGACAGACTTTTCACCATACATCCAGTAAGACAGATTTTTCACTGTACTGCCAGTAAGACAGACGTTTCACCGTACAACCAGTAAAACAGACTTTTCACCGTATAGTCAGTAAGACAGACTTTTCACCATACAGCCAGTAAGACAAACTTTTCACCGTACAGCCATCAAGACATTTGAAACCTTACAGCCAGTAAGACATTTTTTTCACCGTACAGCCAGGAAAAACAGACTTTTCACCGTACAGCCAGCAAAGACAGACTTTTCACCGTATAGCCAGCAAGGACAGACATTTCACCGTACATCCAGTAAGACAGACTTTTCACCATACAGCCATCAAGACAGACTTCACCGTACAGCCAGTAAAGACAGAGTTTTCACAGTACAGCCAGTAAGACAGACTTTTTACCGTACAGCCATCAAGATAGACTTGTAACCTTACAACCAGTAAGGCATTTTTTTCATCATACAGCCAGTAAAGACAGACTTTTCACCGTACAGACATCAAGACAGACCTTTCACCGTGCAGCCAGTAAGACAGACTTGTAACCTTACAGCCAGTAGGCCTAAGACATTCTTTTCATCGTACAGCCAGTAAAGACAGACTTTTCACCGTACAGCCAGTATAGACAGACTTTTTACTGTTGACGCCTCAGTAGCGTTGATGGTATATCGATAGCGGTAAAGGCTTTACGAGTGCCGGTGATGTATAGGTATCATAACAGTGACCATAGTGCCGCAGCAGCCTGGCCTCCCTACCACTTGCCCTTAATGTGGGTCCAACCAGCTCGCTCTCTTCCTTGTGATAGTGTACTTTGCTGTTGATGATGTATGTGTTGGAAGTAGTTCCGTTTCTGGTGAAGATTGCTTCCTGCCACCCAAAATGGCCATTTCTTGGCGTTGTAGCTCATTCTTGTGTGTGTGTTGTGTGCGTGTGTGTGTGTGTGTGTGTGTGTGTGTGTGTTGTGCGTGTGTGTATGTGTGTGCGCGCGCATGCGCGAACGTGTGAAAGTTTTGTGTCTGTCCACACATAATATTATTCCGGAGTGAGCAGCCCTAAATTGGTGCCAGTTGACTTGACACCCTGGCCTCCAACTGGTAATTTTGACAGCAACAATGCATTGTCACAGTGATGAGCTTGTCGCCCACTTTGGTCTGATCTTAGCAAATAAAGAGTTGTACAGATTCTAGAACTGCTGACTGGTAGTGGTGATAGGTGCATTCAACGTAATTTCCATTCAAGCTGTGCATCGAAAATCGTTTGGTTCTATCCTCTAGCGACAGTCGAAATAGCTTTATGAATCAGGAAGTCGAATGAACTGACATGCCCAACTTTTCCCCTTCCCCTTCACATTCACCTATCCTGTAGTTTCATAGACCATTGGGGCACCATTGAAGATGTTGCAGCAAGCTTCCCTCACTCCTCGTGGTTTTCAAATTTCCATAGCAATTCGTTCCACTGAAGGCCAGTCCACTCTTTTATGTTGTCTTCCCATCGTTTTCTCTGTCTTCATCTTCACCTCCCTTCTTGTAATATTCCGTAGGGCAGTCTTGGCCAGTCCAGAATGCAGGATTTTGATATTCTGAAAATAATAAATTTGAAACATAGTTATCTTAGGCAACTAAGTCGCATACACGTGTGTGGAAGTGTGTCAGGTATGTGTTGTTTGCCTGGAGGACGTATTGCTTTGATTTTTGTATGATGCTTTGAGCTATGCAATTACATGATTGTGGTTGATTCTTTTATCCTTTGATGTTTAATCCTCTGCTCATAAACTAAGCAAATTTCTCTGGTTTGAGAGGAGAAAGTATTCATATTCGTAAACAGATTGCAATGGGAGCCCACTTGGCCAAAGAGTTCAAGGCATATTTTGGTCTCTTGCTTGATGATCCTAATGATGAAGATAAGAATGGCGAAATGAAGATCCTGTTAGATGTGAGATCATGTGTCATGAGTTGTGCTTTATTAATCCTTTCATACTGTCAAAGGAAAATCCAGTTTCGAGAGATACAGATAGTTACAGAGTACGTAATTCAAGCAATAAGTTTAAATTTGCTATGAAACGTAGATGATCAGGTGATCTAAGATCATGGTCTTTACATTAAGTACATACCAGTCTCAACTTGACGTTGTATCTGGATAAAAAACAACAACGTTCATACTGCAAACCAGATCCGATAAGAATGAAGCTACAGTCTTTCAGGTGACACGCCCCTGTGGCAATCTTCTTAAGAACAGGTGTTTCTAGAATAAGCCTAACTGATCTTGTTACTGACATGCTATATTTTCAATTATAGAAAAGGGTGGGTAACCTATAAAATGGTATGTTCTGGTACTCTCTTAACACCAACAGAATTAGCTACCATGAAACACTCTTCTTTTCCCTTTTTCTGAAGATTTGTTGTTTCTTTTTAACTTGCCGAGCTGGTTGTATGATACTGATAAAGAAGACAGACATACTGTTCAAGCAGCTGTATATTGACTTTTCTAAGACACTCGACATACCACCACTTTAGCTCTGAAACATACTCTGAGGATAATATTGGAAACATATCCACAGAAGTACAGCAAAAACGAAAATGTACACTTGACTTGGGACAATTAATTTTGCAAACAGTTTGAAAAGATGATGTCTGCCTTCAAAGGACGTGTACCATCGGAGAAAGCTTGCTACAGCTCAGAAGCAGAGTAAAGCAATATCACTTTAAGTGAACAGACGTAAAATTGAAGACACACAGAGTAAAGCAAAAACGTGTAGTCCAGACATAACATTCTTCTGGAGGCAGCAGCCGTAAATGGGTGTCACTTGACACCCTGGCCTCCAACTGATATGCTGACAGCGACAACGCATTACAGTGATGAGCTCGTGGCCCACTTTGGTCTGACCTTGGCAAACGAAGAGTTATTAGTTGCCTGGTTGGGACACTGTTCCGTGGCTTGGCACTGTCAACTGCTCACCACAGGAGGGGGCGGTTTTCCAGCTAGGCTTGCTGTTTTGGGCTCCGAGATAATGGCTTTTGGAGCTAACTAGATACTGGTGACCGAATTTTGTAATCGTCTGAAGTATGGGTAATGGATGGGTGTTTTGTATATATATTTAATGATGCATTACTACTCCAAACTTTCATAGGGGAAAATGGATCAATAATAAGTGTTTTATGTTTTTGTTTGTGTGAAATGTTAAATGAACTGAAAACGTCATGCGCCATATGAAAAGCTCCTGACTTGAGTGAAAAAGTGTAAACTAAAGTGGTGTGAGCACGTCACAAATAATGTGGACTGGCCAAGACTGTCCTTCAGGGAACAGTACAAGGAGGGAGATGAAGAGGCAGACAGAGAAAACGATGGGAAGACAACATCAGAGAGTGGACTGGCCTTGAGTGGAGCGACATTTTGCTGAAAACTGCAAACCACGAAGAGTGGAGGAAGCTGGTTGCAATATTTTCAGTGGTGTCCAAGGGTCTACGAGACTATGGGATAGTTGAAGGTGAAGGTGAATGTTACATCACTTATTTGTTCATTATGTTTCATAGTAAGAACA
>CM054147.1:65787688-65800188 GCA_028751875.1 Rapana venosa
TCTGAATCAGAATCTGAAACTTTTTCTTTATCTCTGATTCCTTTTGTGTTGTATCTGTCTGCCTGTATATGTGTATGTATGCACACACGAATGTGTGTGTGTTTGTGTGTGTTTGTGTGCGCGCGCGCATGCTTAAGAAAATTAGATTGAATATTTGATTTGTTTGCTTTACAAGATTCAACGCTATTCAAATTCCATATATCATCATCATCATCATCATCATCATCACCATCATCATCATCATCATCATCATCATCATCATCATCATCATCATCATCATCATCATCATCATCATCATCACATCAACATCATCATCAACATCATCATCATCATCATCATCATCATTTTCGTCGTCGTCGTCGACTCCGTCATTATTATTCATTCTTCTTCTTCCTCTTCCTCTCCTCTTCTCCTCCTCCTCCTCCTCCTCTTCTTCTCTCTCTTTCTCTCTTTTTCTCTCTTACTCTCCTCCTCCTCCTCCCCTCCTTCTCTCTCTTCTTCTCTCTCCTCTCCTCCTTCCTTCTTCCTTCTTCTCTTCTTCTTCTTCTTTCTTCTTCTTCCTCTCTCTCCTCTCTCCTCCTCTTCTTCTTCTTCTCCTCCTCTTCTTTCCTCCTCCTCCTCCTCCTTCTCCTCCTCCTCTTCTTCTTCTCTCTCTCTTCTCCTCTCTCCTCTTCCTCCTCCTCTCTCCTCCTCCTTCTTCTTCTCTTCTTCTCTCTCTTCTTCTCTCTTCTCCTCTCTCCTTCTCTTCTTCTCTTCTTCCTTTTTCCTCCACCTCAAACTGAAACAGAAAACATTTTCCTCCTCCTCCTCCTCCTCTCCCCCTCCTCCCTCCTCCTCCTCCTCCTCCTTCTTCTCGCTCTTGTCTTCCTCACAGACTTAACTAAGATTAACAACTAACACTTTCTCCTCCTCTTCTTCCTCCTTCTTTCCTATCTCCTCTTCTTTCTCCTTCTCTTTTTTCCCCCTCTAACCTTCACAGAGAAAGAACAGGAATAAATACAATTTTCACTTCCTCCTTCACTGCCTATTCCCCCCCTATCCTTCCTCTCCTCCCTTCTTCCCATTCTACCTTTGCTACGCTTCTTGTCTTTCTCTCAATGTCATTCTTTTCTATCTCTTATCTTCTGCCCATCCTTCCTTCTGTTTGTCCCCCTTACCTTCTCCATAGAAGCAGAGAATAAATCCACAAATTGATAACAGGGCTTGTCGGCTTCAACTAGTGTAAATCTGGTTTGAGAAGAAAGGCAGAAAAGGACAGGAGGAGGTAATTTTCCCCCCCTATCCATGTCTCTTCCTCTCTCCCTTTACTTCACCCATTCCTCCTTTGTCTTGCTGTCTTTGTCTTTCTCTGCCACACCGTGGTACGATGTTTGGTTGCACTCCACGTTTATAGTTTTGTCCATTTTGTTTGTATTTTGTATAACACTCGAGAAAACCATATAGCACTTACCTCCCAATAAGCAAGAATAAAAAGCACAGTCAATTAAAGACTTTATCCTGACTCTAATATCACTAAGTGTGAACAGACGTTAAATTGGAGTAGACCCTGACTGAAAACATGTAATTTCACACATCATCTCTTGTGGGTTTTCTTTTTTAAAAGAGAGAAATAATCGGTAAATACAAATCAACCCTTCGTTCTGTAGTCTGCACGTTTTCCAGACACAGTATAGGTGTGTGAGGTCAGCATGGGAGCATAATTAGTTCTGTAGTTGTTTGTTTCAGCGCTCAGTGGATCAAAGAAATAGCTTTATTGTAGGAAGGAAGGTGGCAGGATGGTTAAGACGTTTGCCTGTCAACAAGCAAACCGTGAGGTTCTGGGTTCGATTCCCAGCCTCGCCCTTTCTTCCCAGTTTGACAAAAAAAATCGAACTGAATGTCAAAGTCCTTCAGATGAGACTATAAACCGAGGCCCCATGTGCGAACGCATGCAGAACATCTTGCGCACACGTTAAATCCTGTTCTGCTTTTCGAAAGAGTAGGCCATTGTGTGCCGGTGGGAACATGTCAAAATTTACAAAACCGCATACACACGGGGACTGGATGTAAAAAAAAAGCACATGAGTGCTTACTCCATTATCCTCGATATAAAAAAAAGTCACCTGAGCGCTTTGATTTGTTGCTTTACAAGATTTAGCGCTATATAAATTCCATACATTATTTTTATTATTATTAAATACAAACACCCTAGCAGTACCCAAAAGCTCTAGGGGTTTAATGAGTCATGCAGTTGATGGAGCATCTGCCAAACCACTTCATCTTTAGATAATGGCCACTTTCACCCTTGTTAAGACTGCCTCACATTCCTGTCAAATAATAAGTACAGTACTTTTTCATACTGTTAAACTTTTAAAGTGTGAACACGGAATTTCCCGATTAGCACAGTCTGGAAATGATCGCTTCACGCAGAATCTAAAGCTGGAGTGTAGCCTTTGCAGAGTTAACTTACAGACTTGTATTTATGCAGACACAACACACACATTATGGGTAAACCTTAGGCCAGGCAGCACAGTGTGTGGGCGTCATTAGCAGACCCGTCAGCGCTCACCTGTACGCTGCTGATGTCATGGCAGTGAATACGGGGTAGAAAGGGTATAGCTTAATTGTGTACTGTGGTCTTCATGGCTGTTGACCCATTATCTCTGTGTTTGTGTGTGTGTTGGTGAGGGTGTGGGTGAGTGTTTGTCAGGGTAGTGAGTGTGGGTACATGTTTAAGAGAGAGAGAGAGAGAGAGAGAGAGAGAGAGAGAGAGAGAGAGAGGAGAGAGAGAGAGAGAAGAGAGAGAGAGAGAGAGAGAGAGAGAGAAAACAAATGATTCTAAATCTGTGAGTGCAGATGATTCTCACCCCCTCTCTCTCTATGTCTTTCTCTCTCTCTGTCTCTCTCTCTTCCAGCAGAAGAAGATAAAGAACTAAAAACATATTGAAACTAAAATTGCAGTTGATGAACAGCCTTGTCAGACCCAGACAGTGTAAAACAAGTTTCAAAAGACAGACACAGAGTCCATCTGACCTATTCTGCCAATATTACACTGTCTTACTGCCATTCCCGGACTTACTGCCATTCCTGCACCTGCATCACTCGGCAAAACCCAGATTCAGGCTTCTGTAAAAAGTCCAATGTTGAGAATATTCCATAAATTCTGCACTACATCAGCTTAAAAAGTCCTATGTTGAGAATATTCCATAAAATTCTGCACTACATCAGCTTAAAAAGTCCAATGTTCAGAATATTCCGTAAATTCTGCACTTCATCAGCTTAAAAAGTCCAATGTTGACAATATTCCATAAATTCTGCACTTCATCAGCTTAAAAAGACCAATGTTGACAATATCCATAAATTCTGCACTACATCAGCTTAAAAAGTCCAATGTTGAGAATATTCCATAAATTCTGCACTACATCAGCTTAAAAAGTCCAATGTTCAGAATATTCCATAAATTCTGCACTACATCAGCTTAAAAAGTCCAATGTTGAGAATATTCCATAAATTCTGCACTACATCAGCTTAAAAAGTCCAATGTTGAGAATATTCCATAAATTCTGCACTACATCAGCTTAAAAAGTCCAATGTTGAGAATATTCCAATAATTCTGCACTACATCAGCTTAAAAAGTCCAATGTAGAGAATATTCCATAAATTCTGCACTACATCAGCTTAAAAACCCTCCTGGGCAAGTACATCATCAACTGCATGACTCATTCAGCCACTAAAGTCTTGGGTTTTGCTGGGGTGTTTGTGGTTCTTTATCCACTGCGCTTAAACAAATTCCAGGATTTCTTTGTTGTGCACTACCTTCCAGAAAGACGGAGAGGGATGGCTGTTTAAGCATGATTTCCCCGCATGTCTGCAAAGGCTACATAATGTGATAATGTAATGTGTAATGTTGTATAATGTAAACATCAGTTGTCTGCTGCTACATCTACAGGCAGGAGAGTAAACAGGCATAATGTTTAAGGTTTTCCTATAATCTTTGCAGTCATTGGAAGTGATGTCAGAGACCTCAACTTCTCAAAAGGCCAGCGTATTAAGGGTGGCGCTCATCTCCTCTCACTCACTACTTTACCTTCCCTGACCCTAAAGAGGGCAGGCACCCATTGACAGATGGGTGAACTTTGGGGGGCTGTACTGAAGCCAAGGTGCGCAAATGATCACTCATCCACTTGGTAACCACGTTCAATGCTGCTTAGCCTTAGCTTGGGAAAGGCGAGTGCTCTGATCACCGAGTATCCCAACCCCCCACCCCCTCCTCCCCAAGAGAAAGAAGAGTAAGACATAACAATGGCCTTGGAGGTCATAAAAATCCATGGCCTTGATCTGGCAGGCTTCAAATAAGACTCGAACTCTCAACCCTGTGACGTCAAGACCGTTAGAGGGAAAAGAACTCTAGCCTTGTTCACAGGGTTATGCCCCCCAAGAGGAACAGAAGCAAAAGACAAAATGGTCGGTAGCCTTTGACAGTTGGTTTTATTGGTGTGTTTTCAAACTGCATGGTGCTCTCCCTGCCCTCACCTTGAACCCGTTGTCTGTGCACACAGTGCAAAGAGATGGAGATTTATTCATCAACACTTGTGTTGGCTTGATTCTTTCTCTCCTAAGATCAGGATCAGTAAGAATGTATGTGTGTTTGTGTGTGTGTGTGTGCGTGTGCGCACGTGCGCGCGTGCGTGTGTGTATGTTTTATTTCAAGGATAATTGACTGAGCACTCATAATATACTTTTTTGTACATGGTCCCTATATGTATGCAGTTTTGTAAATGTTGTCATCTGTTCCTTCTGGCACAAATGGCCTACTTTTCTAAAAAGTTGAACAGGTTTTAACTTGGAATGCAGTATGTGTGTGTGTTTGCACACTGTATGCACACTCCTTGCAGCAATTAACAAGTGATGCATATTCACAGACATAATTATCTGAGCAGCTATTTCATTTTCATTTTCCTTCTCTCAGGAGATAAACAAAAAAAATCATGTCATCTGAGCGCTTTAATTTGTTGCTTTACAAGATTCAGCGCTATACAAATTCCATACATTATTATAAACATAAGGAAGAAAGCAATCTCTATCCGTGATGCTGTTTTTCTTTTCTGCTGATGGCACACAGTGCTCATTGCCTTTTTCACTCATGCACCACTCACACCATCACCAAGAGGACAAGAAGCAGAGGAGGAAAGTGCAGCAACTGTTTACAGCTGACTTCTTTCACCGTTTTGGTCTGGCCTGTTCTACACGCTTTTGTGGCCCTTTGCACAGACTGCACAGAGATGGAGATCTATTCATTAATGGTCACTGGCTTTTATTACCTTCTCTCAAATTTTTTTACGTTATTCAGTTTAGCAGCTTTGTAAAAGGTGAGGGCTGACTTGGGAAGTTGATAGTATGACGACTTGAAGGTATGTAGGTGATTGTGTTGAATTTTCTGTAGCAAACAGTAATAAACACAAATTTAAACATGAGCACTGTACAAGAGCCTTGCTTAGAGAAACAAAGTGGCATTTGTTTCATATTTGTGTGTTTGTGTGAATTGATTGATTAATTGATTGATAATCTTTTTTCCCCAAAGGTGACAGATAAATATTGACAGAGAGACAGAGAGAGAGGGAGAGAGAGAGCGAGAGAGAGAGAGAGAGAGAGAGAGAGAGAGAGAGAGAGATCGCATACTGAGAATAGCAAATGAATTCCTTACGCACTCCGTATAAAAATTCAAGAAAATCCACTTTTTAAACAATTCCAGTTGAAAAATATAACGAAAGTAAAGAAAATGGTGACCAGGCTAAGGGACATACAAAACAGACACTTTAACCAACACATAGTTCATTTAGTGAGCTAATTGTGGAGCCATAAACTTGTCAGTCAACAGCCACGCTCTCCAGATAATTGCTTATGGAATATTGCAGCATCATCCCCCCCCACCCCTGTGCCTGTGTATGATATCATTTCCTCCCAACAAACAGTGTCTGCAGTATGTCAAGTTGTCAGACAGTGTGGGCGCCATCTTGGCCCCCCAAGAGAACGTCTGTTGTTGGCGGCTTGGCAACATTCCTCCAGCCTTGCTACCTAAGCTGTCCTGTAGAGAAATGATTGGCAGAGAAGGTGGCAGTTATTTGTATGAATTTCTTTGGAAACAAATGAAATATTTAGTTATTTTTTATTTTATTTATTGACTTATTCATTCTTTTACATTGAGGATAATGGAATAAGCACTCATGTGCTTTTTTACAATCAGTCCTCGTGTGTATGCGGTTTTGTAAATGTCATCTGTTCCCACCGGAACACAATGGCCTACTCTTTCGAAAAAAGGAACAGGATTTATCGTGTGCGCAAGATGTTCTGCGTGCATTCACACACAGGGCCTCGGTTTATAGTCTCATCCGAAGGATGTGATGATGTTCATATTGAGCTTAATAAACTTTGACGGTTGTTATTAAAAAAAGTAAGGTCCATAACTTAAGGTCTAGGGAGCGAGGCGTCAGAGACTATTCTCTAGGCCACGTATGAGGGCGGCGCTATCTCCTCTCCTCGCTGCTTTACCTTCCGCCTAAGAGGCGGTAGATTTAGTGGGAATGGGAACTGTACTGAGCAAGCGCGCAAACGTCACCTCAATGTAACACGCTCGCGCTGCTTAACTTGTGGAACGATGCTCGACCTGAGCTTCCGTCCTGTTTTATTATATTCATGGTAAAGTGTGTAACAAATTCTATGATGAGCTGTGTGATGATATTCTTATCAGCTTACCTTATTATGCGTGATCTGTGTGACTGAAAGGTGAGGCAGAAGACTAAGAAGAAAAGGGGGGGGAAAAGGCAAGAAAATACAAAGAGACGAAACAGTATAGAATGTAGATAAACAGAAAATGCTATTAAGAATTAAAAAGGAGAACTGTATGCGAGAGATTGCAGCATCCACAGAACACACTCGTCAGGGTTAAAGGTGAGACATTGACTGTAAAAGAGATTTGAACACAGGACATACGCTTCTGGAAAGTGCATTTCCTAGATATCCACCACAGTTATTATTTCATTATTCTACTTATGTTTCATCGGGATATGTAGACTTATGTGTTTTTTTATCAGTCCTGTGTGTATGGTTGTGAATTTGTCATCTTTCACGACAAATGCATTTAGAAACGGACAGTTTAACGTGTGCGCAAGATGTTCTGCGTGCGTTCGCACACGGGGCCTCGGTTTATAATATCATCTGTACTGGTACTGGCATCACTTGCTGTTGGTTTGTCAGCCTCCTCAAATAGCCCGGAATTAAAAGAGTATTTCGTGACTTTTTTTCCAGTATAAAAAGTATTGACTGTTGAATAGCCACTGTGATAACACACTGTTGGTAGCAAACAGGGGCTTTGTTTTGTGTTTATAGTTTGTATGGCTCCTCTCAGGAATCTGAGGCTGACAGAGTAATCTATGGCCGCTTTCTGTTTTCTTGTCAAACAACACTCATAGACACACTTCTGCATATAAACACGCATCCATCCATCCATCCATCCATCCATCCATTCATCCATCCGTCCATCCATTTTCAGAAGAAAAGACACAAAGAATTGTGTGTGTGTCTGTGTGTGTGAAGGGGGGGGGGGGGGCAGTTGGGTGTCTTTTTTAGTTTGTTTTTGTCTTCGTTGTTTTGGTTTGGTTTTTCTTTGTTGCTTGTTTGTTTGTATTATGGTGGATATATATTCAGGAGATTTTTTTTATTTATTTGAATTGTATGGTTTACTATTGTTCAGGGTTTTTTGTTTTGTTTTTAATTCCATGTATGCATATATTATCGTCTTCTCTTGTTTGATTTGTATGGTTGATCATTAATTAGGTTTTTTTTCTATGTCTGCATACATATTATCATTTTCTCTCTCTTTTTTTCTTTAGATAGATGGCTTGATGAAAAAAAGCAAATGCACTGCTTATTCAATATACCATCTTAAAATAAAAGTTTGACTTTGACTTTGACTTTGGCACAGAGAGAGAGAGGCAGAGACACAGACAGACAGACAGATGAATAGACAACCATATAGTGTGCCCATTAATTTTCTGTCTGTAATAAACACAGACCAACTTGCCTCTCTGCTCTCTCCAGAAGTCTCTCATCTCAGACACAGAAAAGGAATTCCTCATCGATTCTTCTGCCATGCCCCCTTCCCCTACACTACACTGGCTGGTCAGACAGCGTCAGCTTGTAAACCAGAGAGAGACAGAGAGAGAGAGGAGAGAGAGAGAGAGAGAGAGAGAGAGAGAGGAGAGAGAGAAGAGAGGAGAAGAGGGAGAGAGAGAGAGAGAGAGAGAGAGAGAATGACATATTCTTTTATTTCGAGGATAATGATTACGCACCCATGTACTTTTTTACATTCAGTCCCCGCCTGTAGGGATAATCTTAATAATACAGAGAGAGACAGAAAAAACTGAACTCTGAAATTGTTTAATACATATTGGCCTTTGGCCACAATACATTTCAAGGTACAAGGGTGATAAGAGGGAAAAGCAAACCCCAAACCCAATTAACCACAACTTTGCACAGCTTTGTTTAGACTTTGACACCACAAAAATGTACACCCATACATGCACATTTCATAAACACGAATAAAGTGCTGAGACCAAAAATGCTTAGAAAAACACTTTACATGTCTTCATTCACTTACTCTGCATTTTAGAAGACCACTTGAATCCAATATCACATGAAACAAAATTGATTATGACGTAATATTTGATATTGTTGCTATTCTATCTCATGAAAAATAACACCAAGAACAACAGAAGAGGAGAGAGAGAGAGAGAGAGAGAGGAGAGAGAGGAGAGAGAGAGAGAGAGAGAGAGAGAGAGAGGAGAGAGAGAGAGAGAGAGAGAGAGAGAGAGAGAGAGAACTATCAAACATGACTCAGTCAATAGCTGAAGAGAAGAAATGATAATGTCAGAAACATCTCAGGTTAACAACTATATTCCTTGATACTACCTCTGAGCATAGATTACTTGAGTATGCTTATCACTCCTAATACACTTCTTTTACACACTGTACAAACCACGGTATTTTTTTTTACTGTCAACATTTGAGAACCGTTTTTTTTCCAAAAAGTAAAAAAAGAGAGATCTTTTCTCATTTTAAATGCATACCTTTTTTCCTTGTCTACTCTGTTCAATACTAAGACATAGAAGCTTCTGAGGCCAAAAGGAAACACATCCCTCCAGTATTTCTTTACCATTCTTTCCCTTGTGCTCCCATTCTTTTCCTCCTCCCCTCGCACTTCCCTTGTTCCTTTCATCCTTTCAGAAGAAAAGACACAAAGAATAAATCCACAAATTGATAACAGGACTTGTCGGCTTCAACTAGTGTAAATCTGGTTTGAGGAGAAAGGCAGAAAGGAAAGGAGGAGGTAATTTCTCTCCCTTTCCCACTTCCCCTTTCCCTTTACCTAGGCTATCCCTTTGTCTTGTTGTCTCTTTATTTTGGCTGCACTTCACATCTAAAGGTTTTGCTCATTAAAAAAAATGTTTTGTATAACTCGCAGACTAAAGTGGTAGGGCACGTCACACAAATATCTGGATTGGCCAAGACTGTCCTACAGAGAACACAAGGAGGGAGATACTAAAAACGATGGAAGACAACCTCAGAGAGTGGACTGGCCTTGTGTGGAACGATTTGGTACGGAAAGCAGAGGGTCACAGGGAGTGGAGGAAGCTGGTTTCATAATCTTTATTGGTGCCCCCAAAGTCTACAGGACTACGGGATAGGTGAAGGTGAAGAGCACACTTAAGTAAACATACCATGATTATGTGAAAGAAAGCCAATCAAAAGAAGAAATGTCAACTACAGCTTGTGTAATTCTGTATCGATTTTGTAGATGAAGTATTATTAAAGAAATTTATATAGTTTTTGTCAGCTGCAAGCTTTCTAACCGCAATATCTATATATCTATCTATCTATCTATCTATCTATCTATCTATCTATCTATCTATCTATCTATCTATCTGTCTGTCTGTCTGTCTGTCTGTCTGTCTGTCTGTCTGTCTGTCTGTCTGTCTGTCCGTCCGTCCGTCCGTCCGTCCGTCCGCCCGTCCGTATCTATCTATCTATCTATCTATCTATCTATCTATCTATCTATCTATCTATCTATCTATCTATCTATCTATCTATCTATCTATCTATCTATCAGGGACTTAGAGCAGAAAGCTAGTGATCTTCCAACAAGGATGAGTTTCAACAAGCCTATGACTAAGAGCCACGACTGTGTTCCCTGAAACATACTGGCACAGTTGTTTTTCACACTGCAAAACTCAATACTGAAGAAAGGATATCCTGAATAGCATTTTATTAAAAGCATCGATTCACACAGAAGTGATCTCTGCAGAGGTAAACAAAGACTCGTATTTCTGTAGACACAGCGCGCATATATCTGTGTAAACCTTAGGCCAGGCAGCACAGTATGTGGGCGTCATTAGCAGACCTGTCAGCTCTCACCTGTATGCTGCTTATGTCATAGCAGCAAATACAGGGTAGAATAGACATGGCCTTTATTGTGTACTGTGGTCTTCATTACTGTTGATCCAGTGTGTGTGTGTGTGTGTGTGTGTGTGTGAAGAGAGGACAGGTACCCATTTACAGCTGGGTGAACTTGGGGACTGTTCCGAAGCCAAGGTGAATGAACTCTTGCCCATCCACTAGGTAACCATGCTCAAGGCTGCCTAACCTTAGGTTGCGTCCAGCGAGTGCTCTGACTATGGAGCTATCCCATCCCCTTCACAGCATCATCTGAAACATGGTCTTAGTCGGTACTTCACCAATTACATAACTCATTAGGCTAGGTATGCCTTGAGTCTCATTGCTAAGTCTCAGCTCTTGTATGACTGTCTGGGGATGTTTGTGCAGTTATAATACTCTGAACACCAACATGAATTACAGGTTTAGAGAAAAACCCAACAACTTTAAAATAGATGTAGACAGCTGGTAGACATTCACGGTGCATGCCTCTACGGTCAAGAAGAGCACAAGATATAGACTGCCATATCATCTAAGATACTGTAACTTGGTCTTCAGCATGTGCATCTTTTTGTCAAGGAGTAAGTCACGAAAATCGAACATTGCCCGGGAGATCTAAAAAAATCCATACCCTTAATCCGCCAGCCACTACAAAGATTCAATCCCTGTCGCCAAAACCGTTAGAGGGAAAGAACTCTAGCCTTGTTCCCAGAGTTATGGCCCCTCAAGAGGAACAGAAGCAAAAGACAAAATGGACGGTAGCTTTTGACAGTTGGTTTTATTGGTGTGTTTTCAAACTGCAGGGTTCTCTCCCTGTCCTGACCTTGAACCCTTGACTGTTGTACAAGGAGATGGAGATTTATTCATCAACACTTGTGTTGGCTTGATTCTTGCTCTCTTGAGACTTGATGTTGAGGATAAGTAAGAATGTGAATGTGTGGGTGAATGTGTGTGTGTGTGTGTGTGTGTGTGTGTGTGTGTGAATGTGTGTGTGTTTGTGTGTTGGTGGGTGCATGCGCGCATGTGTGTGCGTTTGTGTGTGTGTTTTGTTCTTTTGTTTTGAAGAATAAGGAATAAGCACTCATGTGGTATTTTGCACCCAGTCCCTGTGTATATGCAGTTTTGTAAATTTTGTCATCCATTTCCTTCAGCACACAATGGCCTACTCTTCTGAAAAGCGGAACAGGTTTTAACATGTGCGCAAGATGTTCTGCCATGCATTCACACATGAGACCTTGATTTATAGTCTCATCCAAAGGACTTTTTGGGGAGTAGAGTTGGCACTGATGTTAACTCCAGAGGAAAAATCCTCTTGAACGAGATTCGAACCTGGGTCAGCAGATCACAAAGGCAATGGCATTACTCTAACCGCCAGGCTGTCCTGTCCCGCAAGTAGAAAGCAGCCCTCCTTGATGCTGTTTCTATATTTGACCACATCACACAGTGTCACTACTTTTTTCTGCACGTGCGTCACAATTTTCCAGCCAAGAGGACAAGAAGCAGAGGAGGAAGAGTGCAGCAACTGTTTACAGCTGACCTCTTTCACCGTTTTGGTCTGGCCTGTTCTACACGCTTCTGTGGCCCTTTGCACAGACTGCACAGAGATGGAGATCTATTCATTAATGGTCATTGGCTTCATTGCCTTCCCCACGTGTGTTGGTATTCAGTTTAGCAACTAGCAGAAGAAAGGGTTGGAGTGAGGGTTGATAGCACAATGTCTGAGAATCATGTAGGGGGTCTTTATAATTTAATGCAACAAAAGGCTTTACATGCAAAACTTAAGTTCTGTTTGAAGAATAATAATAACAATAAGTGGAATTTATATAGTGCTAAATATTTGTAGGCTTATGTGTGTCTGAGAGGTAGAGAGAGAGAGAGAGAGAGAGAGAGAGAGAGAGAGAGAGAGAGAGAGAGAGAGAGAGAGAGAGAGAGAGAGAGAGAGAGAGACTGAGGGAGGGAGAGAGAGAGAGCTCCAGGGTTCCCCAATGGAAAGATTTTGTGTATGCACGTGTTTTTACCCACCATCAAGGTAT
>CM054147.1:65805188-65850188 GCA_028751875.1 Rapana venosa
CTCTATGACCTCTTAGAATTACAATAACATCTTCAGAAAAAGAAACAAAAGGGATTCTGAAACTGTTCCAGAAATACAAGAAAAACAAACAAACCAGCTGTACCTACAGACACTATAGCAGCAACTATCAATCCTACAGTGGCCTGCACAGTCACAACATTCATTGGCCTGGTGGCAAATGATTGTGACTCTTTTCTACAAGTCCATGACCATTAGTGACTGATAGATGCCAACAACCAATTTGTTCATTCCTTTTTCTACATTGAAGAGGATGGAAAGCAATATGTATCTTTGACTTCATAAGTCACCCACTAGTCTACCTTTTAGACAAACAGTTATCTTTTATAATGATCTCATCTATGTCTGGATTTTGTAAGATTAGAAGAGCAGTACCGTATGTGTAAGTGCAGGACAGTAAGCGTGGTCTGATCTCCTTTCAGTTTTTCTTAGGTTAGTGTCTGGCCCAGTACTAATGTCTGTCTGAGAAGACAGGATGGTCCCTCATGCTGCGTTGATGATTCCACAAAGTTGTCTAGACAGCAGGAGATCCTTACACCACTGGCTCTACATTCTACGATGGGTTAACTTTACCTAGTAACCGAAGGCACATAAATTCTCTGTCTCTCTCTCTCTCTCTCTCTCTCTCTCTCTCTCACCCCTCTCTGTCTTTGTTGTTGCTCCCCCTTCTCTCTGTGACTGGTTTACTTTTTGCTGGTATCTGGGTAGCCTATGTTGCAGGATAAGTGTGGCCAAGCACAACTGAGGGGAAAAGCTTTTATCTGAGCCTGTTGGGAAGAACCCATGTCTATATAAATCATGTTAGCGCCTTTCCTACACAAGCCCCTACTACTAAAACCTAGTTTTAGGTTTTAGTATTTAAAGGAGAAGCCACATGTGCAGATAACAGCATCAATTCTACACTACATAAAATAATTTATTTTTTGAGCGCTTTGATTTGTTGCTTTACAAGATTCAGCGCTATATAAATTCCATACATTATTATTATTATTATTATTATTATTATTATTATTATTATTATTACTACATAAACCAAGAAATCACTTCAGAGGACACCTCACCAAACTGCATTATGTAACTCACGATGCTGACTGTTTTCTTGTTTTCTATAATATACTGAGCACTTGCACGTATTACAGGGTTTTAAAAGTGCACATTGATCTTTTTCAACCGTATCTGCATGATGGAAGGTAAAGCTCCAAAGTTGCATGGGAGATCATAAAAAATTCCTGCTCTTAATCCCTCAGACACTATCGAGATTCAAACCTTTAACCCGTGTGGACAGGCTATCAGACTGAAAGGCCAGCAGTCTTCTTCACAGGGCTTATAGGACCCAAGAGAAACAGAAAGGAGAGATAAAATGGACAATGCCCTTTGACAGTTGATGTTATTGGTCTGTTTCAACACAGCAGGGTTCTCTCGCTTCCACAACCTTGAACCCTTTTTCTGTGGCACAGGGCACAAAGAGATGGAAATTTATTCATTAACACTTGTTGGCTTGATTCTTTCTCTCCTCAGCCTGTGATCTCGGAGATCTATGCAAGAAGAGTGTGGTTGTGTGTGTGTGTTATTTGTTTATTTTATTTATTTATTCTTTTTATTTCGAAGATAATGGAATAAGCACTCATGTGCTTTTTTCATCTAGTCCCCGTGAGTATGTAGTTTTGTACATTTTTGTCATCTGTGTGTGTGTGCTTGTGTATGTGTGCTTGTGTGTGTGTGTGTGTGTGTGTGTGTGTGTGCTTGTGTTGTGTTTGTGTGTGTGTGTTTGTGTATGTGTGTGTGTGTGTTTGTAGATTAGTTTGTCTATTCATGGGGGCATGTGTATGTGTGTACATACGTGTATGTGTGCGCTTTATAGTCTTGCTAAAAATAATTTTGAGATGAATTCCCATTGGCGTTTCAAAGTTCCACGACTTTTTTCCTCTTCTATTCTTTTAGCAGATGAAAACAAGGAAGAAAGCAATTCTCCATGATGCTGCTTTATCTTTTTGATCAGATCATGTCACTACTTTTCTGCATGTGCGTCACACTTTTTTCCACCCAAGAGGGAACAGCACAGGAGGGTGAGTGCAGCAACTGTTTACAGCTGACCTCTTTCACCGTTTTGGTCTGGCCTGTTCTGCACGCTTCCGTGGCCCTTTGCACAGACTGCACAGAGATGGAGATTTATTCATTAATGGTCATTGGCTTCATTGCCTTCCCCACGTGTGTTGGTATTCAGTTTAGCAACTAGCAGAAGAAAGGGTTGGAGTGAGGGTTGATAGTATGTTAACTGGGAGGCGATATTTCTATTCATCATCATAAGAATTGCAGCTGTAATAGTAAAGTAAATAATTTTTTATGTTGATACCAACAAACCATACTTAAACTATGCTTAATGATCATTACTGCAGAGAGATTTTAATTGATTAGCAAAAAGCAATGAAACAAAGTTTAACGGCATTCATGCAGACATGTACCTGCATCAAATTGTCATTCATAGTTAAACTCCACAACTGTAGTCAGTGATGCTGTTTATAAGCTATATGTACCTTTGTGTACCATAATTATTTGATTACAACTTAAAATTTACCATGCCTGGATCCATGTATTCTTCTTTTCAATCCTCTTTTCAGGTTTTTCCCAGAACACAGCTAAGTTTATGGAGTAATAATGTAATATTAAATCTTTGTAGGTTTCTTTCCTTACTTACCATGTAACCCCCCCCCCTTCCCCCCAACAGATTTAAAGAAAATTACAGTAAATCTAGTGCTCACATTTATCAGTCAGCTACAACCACTCTAAATCATCTTCCTTCAGAATCATTTACATGGGCTGGGGACATGAATACCCTGGTGGTTAGTGTGTTATACTTGCAATCTGACGGCCCGGGTTCGAGCCACCATCATGATGCCTGTTCAAAGTGATTTTTCCCCCTGAGTTAACGTCAGTGCTGACTCCATTTCCCTGAAAGTTCTTTGCATGAGACTATAAACCAAAGTCCCATGTGTGCACTTAGAACGCCTTGTGCACATAGTAAAACCTGTCCTGCCTTTTGGAAGAGTAGGCTTATTGTGCCAGTGGGAATGGGTTGCAAAATTTTCAAAAATTGAAAACACACGGGGACTGGATGTAAAAATGTAGATAGGTGCTTATTCATTATTTTCGGAAAAAAAGGAATTACAGCAAAATATCCCACTTCGAAATATTAAAAAAAATAAAAATATATTTTACTTCATCAGGGCTAAAACTTGGCATGCATCACTTGACCCAAGAGGAACAAACACAAGGACTGAAGCACAAAGCAGCTTTTGCCTTTTGACTCTGTGGGCCTGTCTTTGGAATTGCTTGTTTTTCTCCCTTCTATGATCCACAGTTCTTTTCTTTTCTTGGCACTTTCTGAATAAATATGGAAATGAATTCAATAATTCTCTTCAGATAAGCCCTTTTCCCAAGTGCGTTGCCATCTAGGATATGGCCAGTTACCAAAAAAAGAAAGGGTTGGAAAAAGTGTTGGTGGGAAGATAATTATGTGGAATGTGTCTGTGTGTGACACGTTTTAGAGTTCTTGCGACGAAAAATCTTGTGAGTTTTCAAATTTTTTGGCGTTTTAACAATATAAACCTCACACACATACACACACGTACATACACACACGTACATACACACACGTACACGCACACACACACACACACACACACACACACACACACACACACACACACACACACACACACACACACACACACACACACACACACACACACACACACACACACACACACGTTCATGCGCACACACACACACACACGTACACATGTACACACACATACACACACAATCTCTCTCTCTCGCACTCACACACACGTGACAAAACACAAATTTTCAGTCACACACAAGCATCTGCGTTCCTTCTTTTATATATATATATATATATATATATATATATATATATATATATATATATATATATATATATATATATAGATATATATATATTTGGACCGCTAAGAAGGTGGTTTTTTGTTTGTTTTGGGGGGAGTTATTTGTTTGTATTTTTAAAAAAACTGTTGATGCAATTTTGTTTCATTTGACTTTGCCATTCGATGTTACTCAGTTGATTTTTTTTATGTGCACACACACACACACACACACACACACACACACACACACACACACACACACACACACACACACACACACACACACACACACACACACACACACACACACACACACACACACACACACACACACACACTCACTCACTCTCTCTCTCTCGCACGCAAACACACACACACACACACACACACACAAGTGACAAAACACAAACTCTCAGTCACAGACAAGCATCTGCTTTCCTTCTTTTCTCCCTGTCTCCCTTCGTCTAATATCACTGATAGTGAAAAGACGTAAAATCAAAAGAAACGAACACACACACACACACACACACACACACACACCACACACACCCACACCACACCACACACACACACACACACACACAACACACACACACACACACACACACACACACACACACACACACACACACACATTCTATCTCCCCCGTCTCTCTCCTTGGGAATAATCCAAAAGGCAGACCCTGTCACGAAGAAACACAGACCAATTTCAGAAAGTTGACGTCTGCTATGTCTGTTGTCTTTCCTCGTCTGGCATTGTGGTGTACCTCATGGGGCAGTAGCAGGGGCGATAACTGTGAGAACGGTATGGCCAGACAGGGGGAGACAAGAAGTGTTCCTCTCCTTCCTCCCCTTACTAAGAAAACAAACTCAGATTGTCTGGAACTGACAAGGCCAGTTATTAAGTCCAGGGATTCACATTTTTTTCTTCATTTTACTTTTTCAAAAAACATCGCATATGAGAGGGGCTTGTGTGGAATGAATGATTCAGATTTTCAAAAAATTTCCAATATGCCTAGCTACTGAAAGAAAAAGAGATACTATAAAGAGTTGATTATACAAAGAGAAAGATAGAGAGTGGGTGTGTGTGAGGGTGTGTGTGTCTCACTGTTAACATGAATCCACAACTTTAGCAGGTACAAATAAAAGAAGACAAAATGAGAGAAAGAGAACATATAATTGTATACATTACAATATCAAATGTACAGCTTTTAGCTTCAGATTTTTATTTTTCACACGCAAAAAGCACCAACCTCCATATAGATTCTCTGAACTCATCATTATAAACTTTTTGTACACTTTTACACACTCTTTCTGAATACATTCTTTCCAAATGTTTGTTCTGACCTGTGAAAAATGCCAAAGCAAATAATAGCAAAAACAACCAAAACTGCTTGCACTCTTCGGGTTAAAAAAAAAAAAGAGAAATGAAAAGAACAGAGTTATCAAAGCAAAGCAGGCATGTAGTGTCCCAAAAGAGCAAGGGAGTCAACTGATGAAAGTGGCTGAGTGTGTTCTCTCCCTTTTCTCTGACTCTTATGACACTGACAGTGTGGTGTGGTGTAGCGGCAGTGGAGGTGATGATTGTTTTTGCTGTAATCCTCTTGTTGTTGCTGCTGTTGTTGTTGTTGCTGTTGTTGTTGTTGTTGTTGTTGTTGTTGTTGTTGTTCTTCTTCTTCTTCTTCTTCTTCTTCTTCTTCTTCTTCTTCTTCTTCTTCTTCTTCTTCTTCTTCTTCTCCTCCTCCTTCTTCTTCATTAAACGCTCAGACAGCAACTATTGTTGTCTGCCATATGAGAAAAAAAACTGTGTTGCACTTCTGTTACGCACCTGACAAGGCAGACCCAGTGCTTACAACTTGGGCTTAGGAGAGAATTGTTATCTCTTAAGGGTTTTTTTTTTGGAAAAAAAGGCATGAGGTTGGATCAAGAAGGCAGAAAATAGACAAGAAGGAGGTGGCAGGAAGAAAAGGAACAAGGCAGAAACAAAGATAGGGCAAGTAAAAAAAGGAATTCCTGGCATAGAATTTCCAGAATATGGGGATGCTTTTTATACTGACAGGCCCCTGGCATCCCTTACATAGGAGGTTTTGCTGTAATCAAACAGAGAAAGATTATGAGAATCCTTCCTTCAAATCCCTCTACCCCTTTTTATTTTTTTGCCATCCTTCTCAGAAGCTATTTTATTTATTTATTTATTTATTTATTTATTTTATTCTTTCATATCAATGAAATAAGCACTTATGTGCTTTATTACATCCAGTCCTCGTGTGTATGCGGTTTTTTAAATTTTGTCGTCTGTTCCCACTGGCACACAATGGCCTACTCTTACGAAAAGCGGAACAGGATTTAACCATGTGCGCAAGATGTTCTGCATGCGTTCGCACCCGGGGTCTCGGTTTATAGTCTTATCCGAAGGATTTTTGGGGATAGTGGAGTCTGCACTGATGTTAACTCTAGGGTAAAATATCCCCTTGAACGGGAATTAAACCCGGGGCATCAGTTTGCAAACACAATGTTCTAACTACTAGGCTATCCCGATCCCCTAAATGCACCTAGCTAGATGTTGAAAGGGGTCAGTGTATTAATGCCCTGATTCATTATTGCTGTTTTTCTGCAGGGATTTGTGAGCGCGAATGAGGAAGGAAAGTAGACATAGGAAGGAGCAGAAAGGAGAGAAGGAAGGAGACAGAAAGGATGGGGTAAAATGAAGGTGTTAGCTTAATCCTTGTAGAGCATTAGCTTAATCCTTGTAGAGCAGAGAAGCAAGGTAAGAGATAATCACACAAGCACAGACCAGACAGACAGACAGACTCAGACAGATAGACAAGCACACAAGCATACACACGTAAACAAACGCATAGCAGAAAATGCATGCATGTAGAGCCTGCATACGCACGCACACACCACACGCACACACACACACACACACACACACACACACACACACACAACAACACACACACACACACACACACACACACAACCGTGCACGTGCACACACACACCATGTCACAGCAACACTGAAACATAAGTATCCAGACACACATAGACAACACATAGTAAAAATGCATATGTATGCTGGTGCCTGCACACACACATACACACAAACACTCACACACAAACACCATGTCTCAGCAACACTGACAACATAAGTATTCAGACTCACATAGACAAACACATATGTATGCTGGTGCCTGCACACACACATACACTCGCACACACGCACGCACACACACACACAACATACACACACACACACACACACGGACACACACACACACAAACACTCGCGCGCACGCACACACACACACACACACACACACACACACACGCACACACACACACCATGACTCTAATCCTACTGCGCCCTGAATTCCCTCCAGGCATGTTGTTGATATAAAGCCATGCCAGTCATGTAGGTCAACGAACAGAAAACACGCACAGCACGTGCAATAAAGTCAGAGCTAGGTGGCTGACACTGGACTGCTGTTTTGTCCTTGGGCATGGTCACTAGTGACATATCTAACATCAACATTAAAGAGTGTGCCCAGAAGGCGATTAAGAGAGGACAAAAATGTGTGGTTTCCAATCAATGAACAATGAACAGATTTTATTTATAGAGGGTTAGAGAATAAGCATAACAATAGCTTTTTTTTTTTACATCTACCCCTCTGATAATTGATAATAGGATAATTAGAAAAAGATATATAATTAATAATAGGATAATTAGAAAAAGCATTATCTATTAAAAACAAAAACAAATGAGGAAAAAGACCCAAAAAGGACCAAAAAAAAGAAAACAAAATTCACTCTTGCGTGCATGCTTGTTGATATGTTTTTTCTATTTTGTGACTTCATGTATGGTTTCTAGAATATTTCTCTTCCCCCTTCCCATTATCCCCTATTGCATTATCCCCTATTGCCACCATCCTTCTCCCCCTTCAAAAGAAAAGCAAACCCAGCAAAACCCAAAACGACATCACTTCACATCCTGCAAACAAATCAAGAACCTATAGTATTATATATGAAGCGGAAAAAACTCTCAAGGGATTGGTGAGAACAGAGATTTCTAGAAATGTTAAAAAAAGAAACAAAATTCTCCGTGTGTCTCTCTGTCTGTCTATCTGTCTGTATTTCTGTCTGTCTGTCTCTCTGTTCCTGCCTCTCTCCCTGTCTCTCTGTCTCTCACTCTCTCTCTTCCCATTCTCTTCTTCTTCTTCTTCTTTTCTTTCTTCTTCTTCTTCTTCTTCTTCTTCTTCTTCTTCTTCTTCTTCTTCTTCTTCTTCTTCTTCTTCTTCTTCTTCTTCTTCTTCTTCGCAATCTGATTGATTCTCTCTGTTGCCTAGCTTGTCTGGTAACGCTATCTTTATTCCTTCTTTCTTCTTTCTATTCCCTGCTATAGCTCCCTGGAGAGACATCAGGGCACTGCACTGAAATTTGGATGGCAGTATATCTTTGGCAAATTGAACCTGGCGGAGCTCATCTCTCTTCAGATTGCAGATTGCATGCTCGGTCTGTTCATGTCATTCGTGCTCTCGGTAACAGCTGGCTCACTCTTTGTGAAAGATAGAGAAGTTTGGCTTTTTTAAACATAGACCTATAATTTTATGTATGTGTAGGGATGTGAGACTTTCGTATATTATCTCATTTGAAGGTGTGCCAGGGGGAATGGAGTTAGGTATTTGTATGCCACTTCAAATCACAGCAGATTTCTCAGTGTGAAATTTTTGGACTGCTCTCGCCAGCAAGAGCGCGTCGTCGCCACAATAGCAGCGCCACCCATTTTCCTGTCTGCATGTGTATTTGTTTCCCTATCAAAGTGGCTTTTTCTACAAAATGTTGCCAGGGACAACATCACTTGTTGCCGTGGGTTCTTGTAACGTGCGCTAAATGCGTGCTGTAAGCGGGGCCTCGGTTTCTTGTCTCATCTGAAAGACTAGTACCTAGACAAACCACTCACGATCTAGTGGGTTGGGGTAACATGTTCGGGCAAAGACAGGATATGAACCCTGGACCTGAGACGAACTTGGACTTTTGACTTTCTAGGCAGATGTGTTGCCTCTAGACCACCAATCTATATAAAAGGTAAAGGTAAAGGAGTCCCATAACCTATAAGGTCGTAGGGGAGCGAGGCGTCAGAGACCTCACTTCTCTAGGGCCAGCATATTGAGGGCGGCGCCCATCTCCTCTCCCTCGCTGCTTTACCTTCCCTGACCCTAAAGAGGGCAGGTACCCATTTACAGCTGGGTGAACTGGGGGAACTGTACTGAAGCCAAGGCGCGCAAACGGTCTCCCATCCAACTGGTAACCACGCTCGACGCTGCTTAACTTGGCTGGGGGAAAGCGAGTGCTCCGACCACTGAGCTATCCCGTCCCCTTATCTAATCTATATAATGGAGTGACAATAGAGTGGATAGGTACCGAGTCTGCCTGGAAAGCGAGAAGCGCGGGTTTGATCTCCGTGTGTGTCAGAACTTCCCCCCCCCGCCCCCCCCTTCCACTAGACCTAGAGTTCTGGTCTGGGTGCTAGTCTTATACTCGAGACAATAAACCGAGGTCCCGTGTGCAATACACATTCAGCGCAAATAAAAGAACCCACAACGACAAGAGTGCTGTCTCTTGTAGAATTCTGTTCAAAAGAAAGGCAGTGTCCATCTCATGGAGAAACAAATACACTCGGAAACAGGAAAGAAATAATGATTCATTTACATCTGGCTTCAGTAAAAGGAAAACAAGTCGTGCAAGGTCTTTCGTGAGTAGACATTTAACACACAAATACTCTGGTTTAACAGGCGCCATAGTCTAGTCTTCTTTTACGTGTGTGTGTGTTGTGTGTTGTGTGTGTGTGTGTGTGTGTGTGTGTGTGTGTGAATTTCAGGCTGAATACCAGTGTGTGACTGTGAAGACAGGTTGGTTCCTCAGATTGTGCTGATGACGCCAGAAGTAGGTCTTTCTTTTTTCCCCTTTGTTTTATATCGAGGATAATGGAATAAGCACTTATGTACTTTTTTTTAAAATCCAGTCCCCGTGTGTATGCGGATTTGCGATTTCTGTCATCTGTTCCCACCGGCTCACAATGGCCTACTCTTACGAAAAGCGGAACAGGATTTAATGTGTGCGCAAGATGTTCTGCGTGCGTTCGCAAACGGGACCTCGGTTTATAGTCTCATCCGAGGGACTTTTGGGGGAGAGTGGAGTCTGCACTGATGTTAACTCCAGAGGAAAATATCCCCTTGAACGGGAATCGAACCCGGGTCGTCAGATCGCGAGCGCAATGTTCTGACCACTAGGCTATCCTGCCCCCCCCCCATCCCTGGTCTGGACAGCAAGGAATCCTCATATTATCACTGACTGTACTCAGCGGTCGTTTGAACTGTACCTGGATACTGAGAAGACGTAGAGTCTGTGTGTGTGTGTGTGTGTGTGTATGTGTGTGGTGTGTGTGTGTGTGTGTGTGTGTGTGTGGTGTGGTGTGTGTGTGTGTGTGTGGTGTGTGTGTGGTGTGTGTGTGTGTGTGTGTGTGTTTGTGTGTGTTTCATGGGGAATTATTGCGTTGTATGTTTTTTTCTTTGTTTCTCGGCTAGAGCTTCGAGGCTCTCCAATGGTCAGATTTATTATATGCAACCGTTTGTGTCCACCACGAAGGTAGTATGACTTGATGTTACTTGTATAGTATAGTATAGTATAGTATAGTATAGAATAGTATAGTATAGTATGGTATGATATGGTGTAGTATAGTATAGTATAGTATGGTAAAGTATAGTATTGTATAGTATAGTCTAATGTAGTATTGTATCATATAGTATAGTGAAGTGTAGTGTAGTAGAGCAGAGTAGAGTAGAGTAGAGTATAGTGTAGTGTAGTATAGTATAGTCTAGTCTAGTCTAGTATTGTATAGTATAGTATAGTGTAGTGTAGTATAATATAGTATAGTATAGTGTAGTGTAGTATAGTGTAGTGTAGTGTAGTATAGTATAGTATGGTATAGTATGGTATGGTATAGAATAGAATAGAATAGTATAACATGGTATGATATAGTATAGTATAATATAGTATAGTATCATATGGTATGGTATATTGTAGTACAGTATAGTATGGTATAGCATAGTAGAGTATAGTATTGTACTGTATTGCACTGCACTGTAGTTAACTGCATTGTATTGCATTTTATTGTGTTGTATGATATTGTAAGGTTCACCACTTTTAGTCACAGCAAAAATTTATTTGCTAACAACGTGGGTTGCTTTTCACGATCAGAGAAAAAAGTGTGTTCCCCCCCACACACACCAAAAAAACTCAGACTGCTGCGCGTATGTATTTACACAGATGCACTGCCATAACAAAAAAAAGTAGTCTGCCCAGCCAAAATTCACACAAGCCGTTAATCATTTCTGTCTCGACATTGCTGTACGGGTCAAGTCAGGTCAGGTCAGGTCAGGTAGGCCTGGCGGGGAGGTGTAGACAAGCCACAAACAATGGACATTCCTTTGGGGCCAGGGTAGTGGCGGCACGCAGTCTGGCGATCAAACGTACAGAAGACAGCAGTGTTGGCAGGACATTATATAACAACACACAGGGGACTTGGACTGGACAGCCTAGTGGTTAGAGTATCTATCACCTTTGTCATCTGATGATGACTGAGGGCATAGGTTTGAGTCTCTCTTTGATGTAACCTTTGATGTGTGAAGTGAACTTTAATAAAAATGTTTATCCGTGAAGTGAACTTTGATAAAGAAATTGATCCATGAAGTGAACTTTGATAAAGAAATTGATCCATGAAGTGAACTTTGATAAAGAAATTGATCCAAGAAGTGAACTTTCAAAACAGGAATTAATCCGTGGAGTGAACTTTGATATAAAAGAAATTATCTGTGAAGTGAATTTGATTAAAAATTAATCCACGAAGTAAACTTCAATGAAAAGAAAATTAATCCGTAAATTAAAGTTTGATAAAATACAATCCGTGAAATGAATTTTGATAAAGAAATAGATTTGTGAAATAAACTTTAATTCTGAGTCAATGCTCCTTGTCCTCAGGGAAAAAAGCAATTGGCTGACCATGTGCAAATTTGCTGTGTACATGTTAAGTACCAATCCAATCTTTTTTGTAGAAAAGTTATAGAATGTCCTGCCAACATTATGCTCACAACGTTGGTTGCTTTTCATGATCAGGGGAAAAAGTTTGTCCCCCTCCCCCCCCCCCCACAAACAAACTTCGTCTGCTGGGCGTATGTATTTACATAGATGCACTGCCATACCAAAAAAAGTAGTCTGCCCAGCCAAAAGTCACACAAGCCGTTAATCATTTCTGTCTCGACATTGCTGTGCGGGTCAAGTCAGATCAGGTCAGGTCAGGTCAGGTCAGGTCAGGTAGGCCTGGCGGGGAGGTGTAGACAAGCCACAAACAATGGACATTCCTTTGGGGCCAGGGTAGTGGCGGCACGCAGTCTGGTGATCAAAGGTACAGAAGACAGCAGTGCTGGCAGGACATTATATAACAAAACACAAGGGACTTGGACTGGACAGCCTAGTGGTTAGAGTATCTATCACCTTTGTCATCGGATGATGACTGAGGGCGTAGGTTTGAGTCTCTCTTTGATGTAACCTTTGATGCATGAAGTGAACTTTAATAAAGAAGTTTATCCGTGAAGTGAATTTTGATAAAGAAATTGATCCATGAAGTGAACTTTGATAAAGAAATTGATCCATGAAGTGAACTTTGATAAAAGGAATGAATCAGTGGAGTGAACTTTGATATAAAAGAAATAATCTGTGAGGTAAACTTTTATGAAAAGAAAATGAATCCGTAAATTAAAGTTTGATAAAATACAATCCGTGAAATGAATTTTGATAAAGACATTTGTGAAATAAACTTTGATTCTGAGTCAATGCTCCTTGTCCGTAGGGAAAAAAGCAATTGGCTGACCATGTGCAAATTTGCTGTGTACATGTTAAGTACGAATCCAATCTTTTTTGTAGAAAAGTTATATAATGTCCTGCCAACATTATGCTCACAACGTGGGTTACTTTTCACGATCAGGGTAAAAAGTGTGTCCCCCTATACAAACAAACTTCGTCTGCTGCGCGTATGTATTTACATAGATGCACTGCCATAACAAAAAAAGTAGTCTGCCCAGCCAAAAGTCACACAAGCCGTTAATCATTTCTGTCTCGACATTGCTGTGCGGGTCAAGTCAGGTCAGGTCAGGTCAGGTCAGAAAGGCCTGGCGGGGAGGTGTAGCCAAGCCACAAACAATGGACATTCCTTTGGGGCCAGGGTAGTGGCAGCACGCAGTCTGGTGATCAAAGGTACAGAAGACAGCAGTGTTGGCAGGACATTATATAACAACACACAGGGGACTTGGACTGGACAGCCTAGTGGTTAGAGTATCTATCACTTTTGTCATCGGATGATGGCTGAGGGCGTAGGTTTGAGTCTCCGTTTGATGTATCCTTTGATGCGTGAAGTGAACTTTATTAAAGAAGTTTATCCGTGAAGTGAACTTTGATAAAGAAATTGATCCATGAAGTAAACTTTGATAAAGAAATTGATCCATGAAGTGAGCTTTGATAACAGGAATGAATCCGTGGAGTGAACTTTGATATAAGAGAAATAATCTGTGAAGTGAACTTTGATTAAAAATGAATCCACGAAGTAAACTTCGATGAAAAGAAAATAAATCCGTAAATTAAAGTTTAATGAAATACAATCAGTGAAATGAATTTTGATAAAGAAATTTGTGAAATAAACTTTGATTCTGAGTCAAGGCTCCTTGACCTTGGGGAAAAAAGCAATTGGCTGACCATGTGCAAATTTGCTGTGTACATGTTAAGTACCAATCCAATCTTTTTTGTAGAAAAGTTATACAATGTCCTGCCAACATTATGCTCACAACGTGGGTTGCTTTTCACGATCAGGGAGAAAGTGTGTCCCCCTATACAAACAAACTTCGTCTGCTGCGCGTATGTATTTACATAGATGCACTGCAATAACAAAAATATAGTCTGCCCAGCCAAAAGTCACACAAGCAGTTAATCATTTCTGTCTGGACATTGCCGTACGTGTCAAGTCAGGTCAGGTCAGATCAGGTTAGGTCAGGTCAGGTCAGGTCAGGTCAGGTAGCCCTGGCGGGGAGGTGTAGCCAAGCCACAAACAATTGACATTCCTTTGGGGCCAGGGTAGTGGCGGCACGCAGTCTGGCGATCAAACGTACAGAAGACAGCAGTGTTGGCAGGACATTATATAACAAAACACAGGGGACTTGGACTGGACAGCCTAGTGGTTAGAGTATCTATCACCTTTGTCATCGGATGATGGCTGAGGGCGTAGGTTTGAGTCTCTCCGTTTGATGTATCCTTTGAAAGAAATGGATGCATGAAGTAAACTTAAATAAAGAAAAAGTTTATCCGTGAAGTGAATTTTGATAAAGAAATTGATCCATGAAGTGAGCTTTGATAAAGAAATAGATCCATGAAGTGAGCTTTGAAAACAGGAATGAATCCGTGGAGTGAACTTTGATGTAAAAGAAATTATCTGTGAAGTGAATTTGATTAAAAATTAATCCACGAAGTAAACTTCGATGAAAAGAAAATGAAACTGTAAATTAATGTTTGATAAAATACACTCTGTGAAATGAACTTTGATAAAGAAATAGATTTGTGAAATAAACTTTGATTCCGAGTCAATGCTCCTTGTCCGTAGGGAAAAAGCAATTGGTTGACCATGTGCAAATTTGCTGTGTACATGTTAAGTACCAATCCAATCTTTTTTGTAGAAAAGTTATATAATGTCCTGCCAACATGCTCACAACATGGGTTACTTTTCACGATCAGGGAAAAAGTGTGTCCCCCTATACAAACAAACTTCGTCTGCTGCGCGTATGTATTTACATAGATGCACTGCCATAACAAAAAAAAAGTAGTCTGCCCCGCCAAAAGTCACACAAGCCGTTAATCATTTCTGTTTTGACATTGCTGTATGGGTCAAGTCAGGTCAGGTCAGGTCAGGTCAGGTCAGGTAGGCCTGGCGGGGAGGTGTAGACAAGCCACAAACAATGGACATTCCCTACGGCCAGGGTAGTGGCGGCACACAGTCTGGTGATCAAAGGTACAGAAGACAGCAGTGTTGGCAGGACATTATATAACAACACACAGGGGACTTGGACTGGACAGCCTAGTGGTTAGAGTATCTATCACCTTTGTCATCTGATGATGACTGAGGGCGTAGGTTTGAGTCTCTCCGTTTGATGTATCTTTTGAAAGAATTTGATGCGTGAAGTGAACTTTACTAAAGAAGTATATCCGTGAAGTGAACTTTGATAAAGAAATTGATCCATGAAGTGAACTTTAAAAACATGAATTAATCCGTGGAGTGAACTTTGATATAAAAGAAGTTATCTGTGAAGTGAATTTGATTAAAAAATAATCCACAAAGTAAACTTTGATGAAAAGAAAATAAATCCCTAAATTAAAGTTTGATAAAATACAATCGGTGAAATGAATTTTGATAAAGAAATAGATTTGTGAAATAAACTTTGATTCTGAGTCAATGTTGCTGATCCTTAGGGGAAAAAAGCAATTGGCTGACCATGTACAAATTTGGGTACATGTCAAGTACCCGTCCAAGCTTTTTCGTAGAAAAGCTCATAATATGACGAAGCCTTTTGTAGGAATGACACAAGCACATCCAACAATGAATTGATGAAACAGAGGACAGGCTCTGCCAGGTTTATGTGTCACAAGTGGCTTTGCAAGAAACACTCAGTGCAATGTTCCAATGACTCATCAAGCCTTTAAAACATCCATCCTTTGCAAACAATGATAGTAGATTCACCCATATTTAACCGCAGTCCAACACTTATTTTAGAAAGAACATCTGTGCTGATAAAAGTATAAATAGCTGGAATTATCTTCTTAAAATGCACTTAAAGTGCTACTTCATTCTAAAGAAAACAAACAAACTAACATACAAAAGAAACAAAGAGAAACGAACTGGTCTACAAACACCACATTGTTTAGCACCTGCTGAATATTAAGTGTAATACGATGATCTGGGTTCTCAGTTGACTCTGGCCTTAACACAATTGTACATATGTTTTCGACATCAAAACAATTTCCCCTTTACTCTATGTTTAACAATATTCGTTAAAGCAAATTTCTATGGATGGAATCGAACGCCCTTTCGAAGTCAATAGCAATTTTCTGTTTGGACTCAGTTGTTTTTGTAAACTTGGTAAGTAAGCTAAATTATTTGACCAACAATCGAGTATATTAAAAAAAAAAAAAAGCTTGAGTTTCAGACAGGGGAGAGAGAGAGAGAGAGAGAGAGAGAGAGAGAGAGAGAGAGAGAGACAGAAGACAGACAGACAGAGACACAGAAAGACAGACAGACAGACAGACCGTCAGAGACAAAGACATCGAGAACAAACAGCTTTCCAGGAAACCAACCACGTGAAGAACCTAGACGTACTTCATTTCTTAAACTTTCACACCTCTTTACTTTTCATCTGCTCCCAAAAAACTGAGGGAGCAGGGGAGAGAAAAACAGGGGGGGGGGGGTGAAATTCCCAGTCGAACACTGATCTTGTCAGACCCCATCACTGTGCATCAGGCTCTGGGTCACCTCCCATCCCCTCTGTCTGACTGACAACATAAACTCATTGCTTTTACTGCCTCCACCCTCAAAGGGTTGTGGGTGACTCTTTCCAGTGTAACTCTAGTGTCCCTCCCCGCACCTTCTGGAAATGATGTGCCAGAATTCTTTTTAATTCTCTTTTATTGAGCGCTTTGATTTGTTGCTTTACAAAATTCAGCGCTATATAAATTCCATACATTCTTCTTGTTCTTGTTCTTGTTCTTGTTCTTGTTCTTCTTCTTCTTCTTCTTCTTCTTCTTCTCTTCTTCTATCACTTTGTTTGTAGTTCTTGGAGGGTAGAGGTCAGTAGAGGCTAGTTGTACCTTCTTGTGCCCAACTTTGAGAACCCGCAGTGTAGTGTAGATACTAACCCAGGATTTTGTGAGTTTTTTCCTACTGGCACGAAACGGCCTATTTTTTTTTCTGAAATTGTGGTTCAACATGACTGCAGATGTTTAAAGAAAAACAACAACACCCAGCAGAACTCTTTACCAGCCATCATCTACTGATGATACTTGTTCTTCTGAATGAGTGTCATATTATCTCAGGCGCAACAGCTTGCGGGAGAAATTATTGGGGACTGGACCGACACCATCAGCAACGCAGACCTGTGGCAACGTACCAACCAGCTGCCAGCCGAGAATGAAATCCGGCGCAGGAGATGGGGATGGATCGGGCACACCCTGAGAAAGCCAGCCAGCAACATCACAAGGCAGGCACCATCATGGAACCCCCAGGGAAAACGAAAAAGAGGAAGGCCAAGAAACACCTGGCGACGCGACGTTGAGGCAGAAACCAGGAAGATGGGATATACCTGGAGACAGCTGGAGAGAATAGCCCAGGACAGAGGACTCTGGCGGACTGTTGTCGGCGGCCTATGCTCCAGGGGGAGTGATGGGCCTAAGTGAAGTGAAGTGGACCTCTAAAGATCTTTGGTTCAATCTCTAGTCGTGGCGTGGAACTCTGGCATATAATAATACTGATAATGATAATACTGATAATGATGATAATGATAATAACACTGAATAATATTGCTGATAATGCTAATGCTAATAATGATGATGATAATAATAATAATAATAATAATAATAATAATAATAATAATAATAAAACCACCACCACCACCAACACCACCACCACCACCAACAACAACATCATCATCATCATCATCATCATCATCATCATCATCATCATCATCATCATCATCATCATCATGATCGACATCTGGAATTTTTACAGCACTGAATCTGGTAATCGTTTTGTATACCACTCTCAGTCCTGGCAAATTTCACTGCATGACGTTTGGACTACTGTCCTTTGGGGAAACTCATCGTAACAAAAACAGTGCCACCCATTTTTTAAGCTCTTGGTACCAGTCCATGTGTGTCGTTGTTTCCCCTAAAAGAATTTTTTTTCATTTTCATTTTTCATTTTTTCATTTTACCACTTTAAGTCACAAGATTTCTCTGCTTGAAATTCGGGCTGTTCTCCCCGGGGAGAGCGCGTCGCCACAAGAGCAGCGCCACCCCCCCCCCCCCCAACTGTATTTGTTTCCTTATCTGAGTCGCTTTTTTCGAAGAATTTTGCCGGTGACAACTCTCTTGTTGCCGTGGATTCTTTTACGTGCGCTGAATAATTTTGTGTAACACGCGGGACCTCGGTTTATCGTCTCGTCCGAAAGACTAGCGCCCAGACCACCACTCACGGTCTAATGGATGAGGGAAAAGTTTCGGGCAAAAACTGGATTCGAACCACCGCACACTTCCGACCGGGTCTTTCGCTTTCTAGACAGGCTGGATTTATAGAATGACTTTCTTTCTACAGAGTATTGCCAAGGACAACTCTCTTGTTGTTGCTGCTGTTGGTTTTGTTATGTGCGCTAAGTGTGTGTTGCACACGGGACGTTAATCCATCCACTGAATCATGAATTGCGATTTTTTTTCATTGTTTGTTTTCATTTCTTGGATATAGCTCCGAAGTTCATCAATGGTGAGATCTTGCGCATGCGACCATCAACTTAATCATTAAAAAAATAGCCACATTAACTTCGGGGATGATGTCTAAACCCGACACCAGTGTGCATACACTTCTAAAATTTTGTCATCCGTTCCTCCCAGCACGAAAAGGCCCGTTGTTCTGAAAGGCAGAACGGGTTAGAACATGTGCGCAAGACGTTCTGCATGCGTTCACAAAATGGGACGTTGATTTACAGTCTCATCTGAAGGACTTTCGTGGGAGTGGAGCCAGTATTGATGTTAACGCCAGGGGACAAAATTCGAACCCGGGCTGTTAGATCGAAAGTCCAATACTGTAACCACTATGCTATCCTGACCCCCCCCCCCCCCTTTCCCCCTTATCCCCCCCCCTGCCCCCGGCCCTCCCCCCCCCCCCCCTCCCGCCTGGTTGAAGGTTCATCCCAGTGCCAGACTTTCAGAGACGTAGATACTAACGTCCCGTGTGCAATATAATCTTTCTTTCTTTTTTTGAGCTCCTCGGTTAGAGTTCTGAGGTTCACCAATGTTGACATTTTGCATGTGCGACTGTTTTTGGTAGCTGTAATTCGATTTCGGGGGTGTATGTTGGGTATATTCGAGTTTCTGTAACCCACCAAACACTGACATGAATTAACGGGATATTCAACATGCAATGTTCGATCTCCTGCATGTGTGTATACATGAAGGGAAGTAAGGCACTGGCAGGTCTGCACTTGAAGATACTACTACTACTACTACTACTACTACTACTACTACTACTACTATACCTACTACTACTACTACTACTACTACTACTACTACTACTACTACTAATGTATGAAATTTATATAGCGCTGAATCTTGTAAAGCAATAATAAATACTTTTACTAAGAAACAAAACACACCCGCAAACATGACAAAAAAGACGATATATCATACTGCACGAGTCACGACACACTTTCCTCAGAGCAGCCTAAAAAAAAATATATATATATCAAGGAGAGAAGCCTGTCCTGACTGAAAGCATGATATACTACAGTAAAACACAACAATAAGAATAAAACACAACACAATACAATAGAACAGGCTGCAACACGAGACAATGTCAATACAACTGGCATCGATACCTCCATCCTTCTCTTAACACCAGCTTCCCTTCAAACACAGACACAGACACAGACACAGTCACACACACACTCTCTCACATACACAAACACACATATACACAATACATTTTCTCTCTGTCTTTATCTCACACACACAAACACACACACATACTCTCTCACACACACACTCTATCTCTCTCTCACTTTCTCTCTCCTCTCTCTCTCTCTCTCTCTCTCATCACAAACACACGAACACACTCACTCTCCTTCTTTCTCTCTCACACACTCACTCTCTCCCTTTCTCACACACACACACACACACATACACACACGCACGCACGCACACTCTATCTCTCACTTTTTTCTCTCTCTCTCTCTCACACACACGCACACACACACTCTATCTCACTCTTTATCTCTCTCTCACCCACACTCTTTCTCTTTCTCACTCACACACACTCTCTCTCACTCTCTCACACACACACACCTCTCTCACTCTCTCTCTCTCACATTCTCTCTCTCACTCTCTCACACATATACACACTCTCTCTCTCACTCTCTCTCTCACACACACACAGTCTCTCTCTCTCACACACACTCTCTCTCTCACACACACACTCTCTCTCTCACTCTCTCTCTCTCTCACACACACACCTTTCTCTTCTCCTCTCTCACACACACACACACACACACACACACACACACACACACACACACACACACACACACACACACACACACACACACACACACACACACACACACACAACTCTCTCTCTCTCTCTCTCTCACTAAAAAGAATAAAATAAAAAATAAAAATAAAATGAATAAAAAAATATCTCTCTCACTCACACACACACGTGTACACACACTCACACTCTCTCTCCTTTTCCGCTAGGAAGTGTTTTTTTTCAAGGGCCGGATTAAAAAAAAAGTATGTCAATACTTAGCTGTAACCTATGGGAATAAAGATTATCAATCCCTCTCTCTCATACACACACACACTCCTCTCTCCTCACTACACACACACACACACACACACACACACACACACACACACACACACACACACACACACACCACACACACACACACACACACACACACACACACACACTCTCTCTCTCTCTCTCGCTCTTTCACACACACTGACACACACACACACACACACACTCTCTCTCTCTCTCTCGCTCTTCACACACTCTGACACACACAAACACTCTCTCTTACACACACTACACACACTACCCACACCCCCCACAGTACCTCCCCCCCCCCCACACAACCCCCCCTCTCCACACACAACCCCCTCCCCCCACACAACACCCCTCCCCCTCCCCTCCCCCTCCCCACCCCGAACACCTCCCCCTCCCCCCCCTCAACACAAACACAATGAAAAATTTAAAAAAAGAAAAAGAATCAGAGCGACGCCAACAGCGTCAAGACATTCCGGATTACTTACTTACTGACTGACTTAACTCCTTCGCTGCAACTCAACACACTGTCTCTGGCGCGTGCCGACACAACAGGTTAATAGCGGAACAGGAGAATGATGGAGCGCTAAGACAACAATGAGCTAGATAGAAGCAGAACACGAATCAAAGGGGGGGGGGGGGGGTGTGTCGCGCGCCATAAGCCAGATGTGAGAGAGAGAGAGGGGGGAGTGGGGAGGGAGAGAGGGGTGAGGGAGGGGAGAGGAGAGGGGAGAGAGAGGGGGAGAGGGATGAGGGGAGAGAGAGGGGGGAGAGAGAGAGGGGAGAGAGGGAAGAGGGAGGGGGAGAGAGGGAGGGGGAGAGAGAGAGAGAGGGGAGAGGGAGGAGAGAGAGAGGGAGAGAGGAGGAGAGGGGGAAGAGAGGGGGAGAGGAGAGAGAGAGAGAGAGAGGGAGAGAGAGAGGGTGGGAGAGGGGGAGAGGGGGAGAGAGAGAAGGAGACAATGACAATAGTTTATTGTGATAGAGAGAGAAGGAGAGAGAGAGAGTGAAACACACACAGAGACACAGAGAGACACAGACACAGACACAGACAGACAGACAGACAGACAGACAGACACACACACACACACACACACACACACACACACACACACACACACACACACACACACACACACACAAGATTGAGAGAGAGAGGGAGAGAGACAGAGAGAGAGCCCAGAGAGAGAGAGGGAGGGGGAGGGAGAGAGAGAGAGAGAGAGAGGGAAGAGAGGGAGAGAGAGAGATGGAGAGAGAGAGGAAGAGAGAGAGGGAGAGAGAGAGAGCCCGAGAGAGAGAGCCCCGAGAGAGAGAGAGAGGGAGAAAGAGGAGAGAGAGAGAGGGGAGAGAGAGAGAGGAGGAGAGAGGGAGAGAGAGGAGAGAGAGGGCAAGAGAGGAGGAGAGGAGAGAGAGGAGAAGAGGAGAAGGAGAGAAGTAAGAGAGAAGAGAGAGAGAGGAGGGGGGAGAGATAGGGAGGGAGGGAGGGAAACAGAGAGAGAGACAAAGAGAGAGACAGAGAGAGACAGAGAGAGAGAAGGGGCGGGAGGTTGGGTGGGTGGGGGGGGGGGGGGGGGGTTGGGTTGGGTAATAAGAGTGGTGTGAAGAAAAGCTCGTAATAAAACAGACAAAAAGAAGATAGACAAGGGGAGAAAACCAACAACAGTTGACGCTTGTTCTCAGGTTTAGCGGGTTTTTTGTGTGTTAGAACAAAAGAAAAGAAAGAAAAAAGAGAGAAGAAAGTGAGTCAGTGTGCGTGTGTGTTATGTGTGTTTGTGTGTGATGTGTGTGTGTGTTGGCGCGTATGTGTGTGTTGTGTGTGTGTGTGTGTGTTTGGTGTGTATGTGTGTGTGTGTTGTGTGTGTGTGTGTTTGGGGTGTGAGTGTATGTGTGTGTGTTGTATGTGGTGTCGTGTGTGTGTTTGTGTGTATGTGTGTGTGTGTGTGTGTTGTGTGTTGTGTGTATGTATGTATGTGTGTCGGTGTGTGTGTGTCTGTGTGTGTGTGCGCGTGCGGTACGTGCTTACGCACTCGTATTGTTATCCTAGTTCGCTAGTTCCAGAGCAATGACTCATCTATCTTACATTATTCCCAAACAAGAACATGACCCTTAACTATGCCATGCACCTTTAAAAAGCAATGGTATGTAGCCTCCCAGTAGTCTCCCCCCTTCCCCTACCCCAAAAGAAAAACAAAACAGAAAAGAAAACAAAAAGGTGTCATATCAATAACACTCACATCATAATTGAGTGTCCAATTGTTAAACCTTTCTTACGCACATTTTGCGAGCAGTCTGTGGAAACTGTTTTTAAAAATCCAAAATTAGCCTTTGCCATTGTTAAATGTCTATTGCACAGCCCATTAGAGTTTTTGTTGTAGTTACTTTATAGTTGTTTCATGTTAACAACTTGTTGAATTTAAATGTTTACTCATGTTTAAGATTCCCCCCACCCCTTTAATTGCATGGAAATACCAACACACATGTTACCTAATCAGTCTTTTCTCTGTTTTAACTTCGACTACATTTTCCACATCCCGTGTCTAATATCACTAAGGGTGAACAGACGTTAAATTGAAGACAACAACAACATTGCTTTATCGTACAAAATAGATAAAAAACACCAACAGCCGATCGTATTATTCTGGGGTTGTGTTAGGTTGGCCTACTTTGTGAGGTCCAACCTTGTTTGTATTACACCGTTTTGTATTTTACTGTGTTCATCTATTTCATTCTACTTAATCATTTCTTCTTCTTCGTTCTTCGGCTAGAGCTCTCAGGTTCACCAATGGTGAGATTTTGCATACTGGACCGGTTTTTTTCTCTCCCAACTATTAATGTAGCCACAATCCGACTTCGGGAATAATTATTATGGTATTTTATCACACGTGATGCTCTGCCTCCTTCCCGGGTCGCCATTAGTATGGTGCCACCCATTTACCCCCTCCAATTTTTTGTGTTCCTAAGAAGATATAGTTACAGGTATTTTCGAAAACCCCCCCCCCCCCCCCCCCCCCCCGCAATCTTCATGGAGTTGAACAATTTCCTATTGAAAATAAATATACTGTGTAGTATCTGACTGTCTGTCTTTGTCTGTCTGTATGGCTGTCTGTCTGTGTCTGTCCTGTCTGTCGCTGTCTGTCTGTCTGTCTGTCTCTGTCTGTCTGTCTGTCTGTCTCTGTCTGTCTGTCTGTCTGTCTATCTCTGTCTGTCTGTCTGTCTGTCTCTCTGTCTCTGTCTCTGTCTGTCTCTCTCTCTGGTTTACAAGCTGACGCTGTCTGACCAGCCAGTGTAGTGTAGGGGAAGGGGGCATGGCAGAAGGATCGATGAGGAATTCCTTTTCTGTGTCTGAGATGAGAGACTTCTGGAGAGAGCAGAGAGGCAAGTTGGTCTGTGTTTATTACAGACAGAAAATTAATGGCCAGACTATTTTTCTCTCTAGGCCTTTGTTCTGTCTGTCTGTCTCTCTGTCTGTTTGTGTATCTGTCTGTATATCTCTGTCAATCTGTCTCTGTTTCTGGCTCAGTATGTCTACTTGCTTCTGTCTGTCTGTCTGTCGCCCTGACTCTCTTTTCTTGTTTGTCAGTCTCTGTCTTTTTCTGTTTCTCTGTCTTGCTTTCTCTCAGGAATAGAGGGGGCAAGTTGAATCTGTATTTATTATGACAGAAAAATTAATGTACAGACACTTTCTTTGTTTCTATGCCTTTGTCTCTGTCTGTTGTCTGTCTTTATGTCTCTGTCTGTTGTCTGTCTTTATGTCTGTCTGTCCCTTGCCCGTCTGATTATCTCTTTGCCTCTACTCACTCACTCTCTCTTCTCTCTCTCTCTCTCTCTCTCTCTCTCTCTCTCTCTCTCTCTCTCTCTTTCTCTGTCCTACCCACTTGCTCTGTCTATCTTTGTTTCTGTTTCTTTGTATCTGTCTCTTCTCTGTGTATCTAATTATCTAGTTGTCTCTGCCTCTGATGACCTGTCATTCTGTCTGTCTGCCTGCCTGCCTGCCTGCCTGCCTGCCAGCCTCTCTGCCTGTCTGTCTCTCTCTGTGTGGTATGAAAAAAGAGAAAGGGATGATAAATTACTCTGTCAGCATCGCATTCCTGAAGGTGGCCATAAAGTATGAACAAAAAACCCACAGTCAATGTTTGCTACCCGCCCTGAGGTATGGTAGGAGGGCTGTATGACAATCAATACTTTTTATACTGTAACAGAAGTAAAATACTCTTTCTTTCCTTCCTGCCAGCAATTCGGATAGTCTGCACTTCGACAAAAACAAACCAACAGAAACTGATGCCAGTACTAGCAGATGGCATGATCCCCATGGGGATGCCTGGGGTCTGTCAGTATAAATAGCACCCCCACCTTCTGGAAACTTTGCGCTAGGAATCCCCTCTTTTCTATCCCTCTCTTTGTTTCTGTTTTGTTCCTTCACTTCCTGCAATCACCTTCTTGTCTATTTTCTACCTTCTTGGTCCATTCTCCGCTTTATCCCCCCAGAAATACTTCGAAGATAACAATTCTCTCCCGTGCCGATATGAAATGCGTTGGACCTGACTTGTCAGGAACTTAGCAACGCATTTTCGCTCATATGACAGACAACAATAGTTGTTGTCTGAGGGTTGGACAAAGAAGAAGATGGCATGATGATCTTGAGGTGATACACTCAGCCCAAAACGAAATGTTGTGAGTTTAACTTCAGTCTAAAGCCAGACGTCTTTCTCATTTGATTTACTAGACCATGACTGGTTGTCTGGGAGTTGTTCCTGTGGGACTGCTGCAAACTCTTTATTTTGCTAGAAATGTTTTTCTATCTTTTGATGTCTCTCTATGAAGTTGTCTCATTTTCGTTTGTTTTCCTTTCATGCTTTTTTTTCTATGTAGACATTCACAGCCATACATTTAACCACATACATCACAACACAGCTCACCATGAGTGTTAAAATATTATAGCTAGTCACGAATATTGTCACACAACTCACCATGAGAGTCATCATATTGCTCATCACGAATATTGTCACACATCTCACCATCAACATCATCACGCAGCCCATTTGAACATCAGCACAAATTTTATCACAAAATGTCATTTCCTGGGTTTTTTTGTTGCATTTTTCAAAACAACATTTAAAAGACATTTTAGAAATCTGTTTCTTTAGCACAACATGACTGGGAAAATTTGAAATCAGATTAGAGATAAGAGAAGAGAAAAGAAAGTACTTGTAATTATTCAATACTACACTTTATAAACTGAAACAAATACTATTACAAGATCAGTCAAGACAATTGACAACGTTCTTATAACTCATCAGATTGCGCAATATCACGTAAAGAGGCACTACAAGTTGAAGAGAAAAAACAACAACAACCCCAAACTATACACATTCAACCAGAGCAACAGTCATTTTCATTGTTAGTTCATTCACCCTTCATTAACCAATTGAGTAGACAACCAATGATCCCAATGATTTATTTCACGCTGATCCTTTACTGTCAAGACAATGACACACGAATAACTGACAATATATTTCCCAGTCGTTTCTCTACAGGACAGCTCAGGTGGCAAAGGCTGGAGGAATGTTGCCAAGCCGCCAACAACAGACGTTCTCTTGGGGGGCCAAGATGGCGCCCACACTGTCTGACAACTTGACGTACTGCAGACACTGTTTGTTGGAGGAAATGATATCATACACAGGCACAGTGTGGGGGGGGGGGGGATGCTGCAATATTCCATAAGCAATTATCTGGAGAGCGTGGCTGCTGACAGACAGGTTTATGGCTCCACAATTTGTGTTCTTGGAGAAGAAATTGTTCACTGAATGAATTATGTGACAGTTCAAGTGTCTGTTTCGAATGCCCATTAGTTTGATCCATATTTTCTCTGTTTGTTTATCCAATTGATTTGCTGATGTCGATTTCTTTGAATTGTGTAAAGAGTGGGTTAGGACTTGAGTTGCTATTTTTTTTCAGTATTCTCTTTGTGTTCTTTCTGCTCATGTTCTCTCTGTCTGTCTCTGTCTGTTGTCTGTTTCTGTCTGTGTGTCTCTGTATCTCTGTCTTTCTGTTTGTCTGTCTTTGGCTCTGTATCTCTGTCTCTGTATGCCTGTCTGTCTGTCTGTTACCCCACTCTCTCTCAGATAGAGATATATAATGGATCAACAAATGTTGTTTTTTTAATGAAAAACTAATGATACTATCTTGTACGTAATATAGGCAATACATTTTATTCACTGTTCACTGTTCACTGGTCCCGTAACCCGCCAGGGTCGTAGGGGCGCTGCATGGTGGACCAACGGTGGACCAGCTGGCTCCACTTAGCGCGGTCGTGGGCGAGTGCCTGGGTGACACTGAAGTCCTTCCCTGTCCAATCACATTTTATTACACAGAACTAAAAAAATGATCATCTTCATGCTTCTCAGTCATCCTATTATCAACTCTGATTCAACGTTTTTGGCACTAGTTACTAAACTGAATAACAACACTCATTTGATGGGTAATGAATCTAATAAATGTTAATGAACGAATAGATCTCCATCTCGGTGCAGTCTGTGCAAAGGGCCACGGAAGCGTGTAGAACAGGCCAGACCAAAACGGTGAAAGAGGTCAGCTGTAAACAGTTGCTGCACTCTTCCTCCTCTGCTTCTTGTCCTCTTGGGTGAAAAGTGTGACACACGTGCAGAAAAAAGTAGTGACGCTGTGTGATGTTGGTCAAAAATGAGAAACAAGCAGATAGGAGGATTGATTTTTCTCTATGTTGGTCTGCAGAAAGAAAGAAATGGGAAAGTAGATAGCGAGCCTAGGCGTTTCAATGAAAATGCATCTTATGGTTATTTGTTGTAAGGTCACATACAGGTACACACACACACACGCACGCACGCACGTACGCACGTACACACGCACACACACACACGAACGCAGGTACCCACGTACACAAACATTCTTAATGATCTAGTTAACAAGGCTGAACCGAGAGACAGAGAGAGAGATTTATTTTTTTTTATTTATTTTATTCTTTTATATCGAGGATAATGAATAAGACCATGTTTTTTATTATCCCCGTGTAGCGGTGTGTATGGGATTTGTGAACTGTCATCATGTTCCACTGCTAACAATGGGACATATCTTACGAAAAGCGACCAGATTTCTGCTCGTTCGTGCGGGAGTCGTTTTAGTCTTCCGAAGGACGGGAACTAGGTTAGAGAGAAGAGAGAGAGAGAAGAGAAGAGAGAGAGAGAGAGAGGAGAGAGAGAGAGAGAGAGAGAGAGAGAGAGGAGAAGAGGAGAGAGAGAGAAGAGAGAGAGAGAGAGAGAAGAGAAGAAACAGAAAAGGTATGGATAGTTCATCTTCTTGGCTGTGCCACATGAAACAGGTTGGGAGGAGGGAGAAGAACAAGATGGGGAGTGTCACAGAAATATGAAGGTTATTTTGTATTCCCTTGTGTCTGTGAAAGGAGAAGGAGAAGAGATGAAAAGGTATATGACGAGAATGATGGCTAATCAGGTGTGAATGGAATTATGTAAATAATGCAAAGCAAAAGTGGTGATGAATGTTCCATCTTCTTTACATGCCAGTCCTGTGTAAGAGTTTTAGGGTCAGGGCAAGATCAGATCCCCTGGGAATCAGTCCACAGATCAACTATCAAAGGGGTTTTTGTTGATTCTCTTTCGTTCTTCCTCTCAATGCTGCAGGATGAGTGAACTAAGGTTTTATAGTCTCTTCAATTCTTGGCCTTGAACTCACGGGTGGTAGATGTTTAACTCTTGTTTCAAATTCATTCTTTGATTGAAGGGGATTAATCACCATGTCTATATGTCTTACCATCCGTCCCTGAGGTCATCAGATTTTTTGTCGGATGTTTTCTATGTTCCCAAACGGATCTATTGCTACTTTTCGAAAAGCGGAACAGATTTAATCTTGCAAAATCGTACTCCTGTGTGTCGGTTGCAACGGGACCTCAGGTTTATAGTTTCATTGCGAAGGACTTCTTGGGGAGGGAGGGAGAGTGGAGTCAGCACTAATGCTAACTCCAGGGGAAAAATCCACTTGAATGGGAATCAAACCCGGGTTGTAAAATTGCGAGCGCAATGTTCTAACCACTAGGCTATCCCGCCCCCGTCTTGAAGGCATCTGACCGATTAATACTCGGGGGTTTTCATAGTCTCAAAATCAGTTTAGTTTTATTAGTGTACTTTATATTGATACAGCAGGAGTAGACTAATGTACACTTTTAAAATATCCTGTAACTCCTGTAAGTGATCAGTGATTTATTGCAACACAAACCCACACAGCATGCACCCAAGGTTTAATTGGCCTAAAAGTTATGTAGTTGAATTAAGAAGCATCTGTCCAAAGAATCGTTTAGTCGATGCGGTGTTAGCATTTATGGAAATCTGCATGCTGTGATTATCCTGAAACTTAACTTTTGTAGTGTGGTGCATGGGGGAGAAAAGGCAGTATACTGGCGTGATATTGTCAGACAGGGTAGAAGCGTACCCTTTGCCAGGAGTTCACAATTTGCTTTAAATTGCATGGACTTGACCAGGTCATTTATCATGTTATTGATTGAAGATTGTGGTTTTCGTGTATTTTTGTTAGCTGGAAAAGAGAGGGGGGGAAATGAAGAAAGAGAATGGACAAAGATCTACATGTATAGATCTTTAAAGTACTTGTTGCTAGGCAGATACACACAGAGACACATGGACACATAGACGTAAGCAGACAGATGAGAAACAGACACACGCAACTACATGAACTAACGCATGCACACACACACACAACACACACACAGTGAAAGACATTAAGATGAAAGACATAGAGCAACACACACACACACACACACACACACACACACACACACACACACACACACACACACACACACACACACACACACACACACACACACACACACACACACACACACACACACACACACACACGCGCCACGCACGCACGCACCGCGTTGATTTGGTGATTATGTATGTTTTTTAGCTGCCAAAGCAATGGGGAAAAGGGGTATTGCAGTAATGAACCAGCACAGGGCAAGACACCAATAGATCACATCTCACTTCACATAGCCAGAAGCACTAAGGCTGAATTAGTTTGATTTGGCTTAATGGAAATCCATTAATGACACAAAGGCTGTTATGTTTTATTACATCTTGCTGTTATGACGTCTGTTTTCATCTCCTTTCACAATGATTTATTACTGTCTTTGACAAAAAGTGTTGACTTTGAAGGTAGTTACATCATAGAATGTTAATGATGACATGTCTACTCTTTCCCTCTGTAAAAAAAAAGAGTTATATGTCTGGTAAACCCAATATAGCCCGCATTTCGTTTGGGAAAAAAATAAACCAAATCCCATATCTTTCAATCTTAGTCAGGAAGATATGAAATTTAACCCTTTTGTTTTATCTTTCTTTTGAATTGTGTTTAGTTTTATGTACTTTCATTAATGAATGAAGTCATAAAGAAATACTGCTTTATACACACCCTTTTCATTGAACTCGGGTCTAACATCCTTCGGATGAGACTATAAACCGAAGCCCCGTGTTCGAACGCATGCAGAACATCTTGCGCACACGATAAATCCTGTTCCGCTTTTCGGAAGAGTAGACCATTGTGTGCCGGTGGAAACAGATGACAAAATTTACATAACCGCATACACACGGGGACTGGATGTAAAAAAGCACATGAGTGCTTATTCCATTATCCTCGATATAAAAGAATAAATAATAAATAAATAACATTCTTATCCTGCATAGTGCATACTACATACTCGCACTTTGTAAAGAACAGGACTGTCATCAGTCACCGCGAGTCTCGCTGCTCTATTTAACTGAAGTATCATTTCCAAGGTTGTGCTTAAGAAGATAAATGCTGGTGATGAGTCACATGAAGTGGAATTTGTTACAGAAAATACATATTTTTCTCATGTTTTTGTGCTAAACATCTGTCAAAAGTCTGCCAGATCTATGACATTGGATAAAGTAGATAAATAACAAAGTTTGAGTAAAGGTTATGGAGAAAATGAGAGAGTATTTCTCATTTAAGTGTACTTCTTTGACATCAACTTCAATTAGATTTTGACAAACGTGATCGTTTTTTCGAACACATAGAAACTTCTTGACTACGAGAGAGAAGTAGGCTACACTCCAGGCTGACTTATTTGCCAAACTTGTGGATCGGTGGTCTAGAGGTAACGCGCCTGTCTAGAAAGCGAAAAGTCCGGGTCGGAAGTGTGCGGTGGTTCAAATCCCGTTTGGGCCCGAAACTTTTCCCCCATCCATTAGACCATGAATGGTGGTCTGGGCGCTAGTCTTTCGGATGAGACGATAAACCGAGGTCCCGTGTGTTGCACAAAATTATTCAGCGCACGTAAAAGAACCCACGGCAACAAGGAGTTGTCCCTGGCAAAATTCTTAGAAAAAGCCACTCTGATAGGGAAACAAATACAGATTAAAAAAGAAAAAGAAAAAAAAAAGAAAGGGTGGCGCTGCTCTTGTGGCGACGTGCTCTCCCCGGGGAGAGCAGCCCAAATTTCACGCAGAGAAATCTCGTGACTTAAAGTGGTATAAATAAATAAATAAAATAAAAATAAAAACTTTGGTGCTGATTTTAATCGATACTCTAGGTTTCATACGAGCGAGGTTTCATCTTCTCTGGCTCTCTGTCCAAGACATAAGTACTTCACAACAGACACAGATAAAAAGCTTTCCTCCTTTTTTGTGCCACGTTCATCGACAAATACAAGTAACCCAGATATCAACAAACCGTAGACTAGTCACAGATAAGGATGGGGGGATGGGAGAGAAACACAGACAGTAAATGGAGACTTAGAACCAAAGTACAAGAGAGGCAGAGAATGGATGTGTCTCAGTTTCTAGGTAAAGTTAAGCCATTGTTGACTGTAGGGTCAGTGGTGTAAGGACCCCACGCTGTCTAGACAGCTTTGTGGACTCATCAACACAGCATGGGTGACTCCTTGTCTTCTCAGACACACGAACTAGTACTGGGTGAAAAAACTTTCCAAACCAGAGCAAAAAAGAGGATCAGATTGTGCTGATCTAGGTCAAACCCTTGCACTAAAATATATAAAATAACCTTTTTTTGCTCTCAACAAAGCCAGATATGAATGAGATCCTTTGCAAGAGATAGCTCTGTTTTAAATGAGACAATGTGTATGATTTTAGAAAGGAAAGGTACACATCACTTTGCATCTTCTACAGTGTAGGAAATAGATAAACAGATTGCTTGTTGGCATCCATCAGTCACTAATGGCCACGTTGAGTGAGAAAGAGTAATGATCATTGGCCACTGGGGCAATGGTTACTGAGGTTGTGTAAAACAGTGTCAGATTAGCAGTTGCTGCCACACTGTCTGCACTTGGATACAGTGTCTCGTAAGTACAGCTGGCTTGTGTGTTCTTGTATTTCAGGTACAGTACAAAAATCCCTCTCTCTTCCTTTTGTCTACCCCCGAAGGTGGAATGTGGCTACCTTAATGGTTGTTGACAAAAGTGGTTGCATACTCAAAAGAAATCTCACCATGAACCTTGGAAGTTCTAGCTGGTGAACCAAAAAATATCCATTTGTCATGTAATGTGATGCTGAACATAATTTGTTTTCTGTGACATTTCTGTTATTGTTTCATGTTCTGGGAACAGGTGTATACTCTTGCATGTTTCTCTTTCGTCTTTGTTGAATGCCAAGACAGCAACTATTGGTTTTTGTCATCTGACTAAAAATGCGTTGCACTGCCACTAAGTGCCTGACAAGTAAGGCCCTGCACATCCAACTTTGGTGTGGGAGAAATATGTAATCTTTTAAGTCCTTCTGGATAAAAGGCAGAATAGACTAAGGAACAGAAATAAGATAAGTAGTGACTGGAAGAAAAGAAACAAAGTAGAAACAAGGAGAAGGATAGAAAAGAGGGAATTTCTAGCAAAGAGTTTACAGACAATGGGATTGCTGTGTACACTGACAGGCCCCCAGCATCCCCACAGGGGACCTCTCATGTTTTTGCATATGCACATGGTGTTTTTGTCATCATACTTTAATTCTTCATGCAGATAAACTTTCTTATTGCCATATAAAAGACGATCTGATTTGAAACCACAACGTTCGTGTCCCAATCCCATTCTCAGCACAGTAAAATGATGATGTCAGGCAAGTCTGCAGTGATCAGGACAAAACAGCAGTGGTGTATCGGTCACACAGCGCTGACTTTATTGCACGTGCTGTGCGTGTTTCCAGTTCGTTGACCTACATGACTGACATGGCTTTATATCAACAACATGCCTGGAGGGAACGAGGGTGCTGTGGGCCTAGAGTCATGTGTGTGTGTGTGTGTGTGTGTGTAGTGTGGTTGTGTGTGTATGTGTGAATTGTGGTTGTGTGTGTGTGTTGTGTGTGCGTGTGTCTGTGTATGTGAGTGCAGTGTAAGCCTGTGTATGCGCACAGTGCAAGTACAAACATGCATATGATCATGTGCTGCTGTCTGTTTTTCAAATCTGTATCTGTGTGCTTGTGCCTGTGTGTGTTCGCGCGCACACACAACACACACATGTGTGTGTGCGCCGTGTGTATGTGTGAAATTCTATCTAACCCTGCTTATCTACTCTACTAAGATGACTCAAAACATTTCTATTAACCTCATTGTGTCATTGTTCCTTTCATTCTCCCCCCTGTCCACTCCTTCCAAAGTTCACCGCCCCTCCTCTTCATAATCCCCAACCTGAATTTCTAACAGAAAAAAATTAGTAAGGATGAGCCATGGCATTGATAAACTGACCGTGTCATCTAGCAAGGCTGAATCAGGTTCTGAGAGTGGGAGAAGGAGAGAACAAGAACAAGAGAGAGAAGAAAAAGAGAGAGAGAGAGAGAAGAGAGAGAGAGAGAGAGAGAGAGAGAGAGAGAGAGAGAGAGAGAGAGAGAGAGAAGAGAGAGAGAGAGAGAGAGAGAGAGAGAGAGAGAGAGAACGAGAGAGAGAGAGAGAGAGAGAGAGAGAAGAGAGAGAGAGAGAGAGAGAGAGAGAGAGAGAGAGAGAGAGAGAGAGAGAGAGAGAGAGAGAGAGAGGATGATATAAGAGATGAAGACGGAAAGAGAGAGATAGAGAGAGAGATAGAGAGAGGATGATATAAGAGATGAAGAACAGAGAAAGGTAAGGGCAAGGGAGAGAAATGGAGGAAGGATTCTCAACCATCTTCCCCTGTCTGATTACAAGCAAAATGAATCATCACCTCCACCACTGCCACACACCACACCACACTGTCATGGTGTCAGACAGAAGGGAGAGAACACACGCAGAAACTTTCAACAGTTGACTCCCTTGCCCTTTTGGGCGCCACCTGACTGCTCAACTTCATTGACCCTGTATTTTTTTTTTTTAACCCCGTAGAGGGAGAGAGGGAGAGGGCAAGGAGTGTGAGTTATTTTGATATTCTTCACTAACATGTTGGGCTGATCTTTTTATTTCAGCTTAGCCTTTCATTTCCACAGTCAGGTCAGTGTAGGTTTTGTTTATTTATTTATTCATATATTTATTTATTTATTCATTTATTTATTTATTCTTTTATATCGAGGATAATGGAATAAGCCCTAATGTGCTTTTTTTTTAACATCTAGTCCCCGTGTGTATGCGGTTTTGTAAATTGTGTCATCTGTTCCCACCGGCACACAATGGCCTACTCTTTCGAAAAGCGGAACAAGATTTAACTTGTGCGCAAGATGATTACGAAGTAAGTGGGCAAAAAGTGTGTAGAAAGTTTATCTGGTGAGTTTAGGCAGTGTGTGTGTGTGTATGTGTGTGTGTGTGTGTGTGTGTGTTTTCTCTCTCTCTCTCTCTCTCTCTCTCTCTCTCTCTCTCTCTCTCTCTCTCTTCTCTCTTCTCCCCTCCTTTCCCCTCTCTCTCCCCCTCCCACCTCTTTTTTTCCCCTCTGTAGAACAAAATTATGCAAGTTTATCCACAGGTCAGTGCAGGCATTCAAAGTGTGTGTGTTTGTGTGCGAGTGCGTGCATGTGTGCATTTGTGTGCGTGCATGTGTGTGTGTGCGTGCATGTATGTGTGTAAGAGGAGGCTGATAATTATTTTCTATAATATGAAAATAAATCCCTACCCCCCAAACTAGGAGTATTTCTCTCTGTCTGTTTGTGTCTGTCTGTCTGTATCTGTCTCTGTCTCTCTGTCTATCCTCTGCATCTCTCTCTCTCTTTGTCTCCTTTTATCTCGGTCTCTCTGTATCTTTCTCTGTCCTCTCTCTCTCTCTCTCTCTCTCTCTCTCTCTCTCTCTCTCCTCTCTCTCTCTCTTCTCTCTCTCTCTCTCCCCTCTCACGTCCCCCTTTCTCTTCCTTCCTCTCTCCCCCCCCATTCTTTCTTTGGAACAAAAGTGTGTCGTTTAAATTTCGTTGACCTTTACAAGGCACTCGATTAAATCTCACATGTTTCTCATTAATTCTGCTCTTGAACAAGCAGTAATTAAACATTTTGTCTTGTGTTGTTTCCATATATACTTGCCCCTTCTCGAAAGGGTGATGGCCATAATATCATCTGAACTGTCTTCTGTCTGTCTATCTGCCTATCTGTCTCTGTATGTCTGTCTGGGCATATGTTTGTGTGCATTCATGTGTGGTGCGCATGTGTGTGTGTGTTTGTGTGTGCTTTATTATTTATTTATTTATATTTCATTCTTTTATATCGAGGATAATGGAATAAGCACTCGTGTGCTTTTTTACATCCAGTCCCCGTGTGTGTGCGTGATTTGTGAATTCTGTCATCTGTTCCCACCGGCACACAATGGCCTACTCTTAGGAACAGCGGATTTAACGTGTGCGCAAGATGTTCTGCGTGCGTTCGCAGAGGGGGCCTCGGTTTATAGTCTCATCCGAAGGAGTTTGGGTGAGAGTGGAGTCTGCACTGAAGTTAAATCAAGAGGAAAATATCCCCTTGAACGGGAATCGAACCTGGGTCGTCAGATTGCGAACGCAATGTTCTGACCACTAGGCTATCCCGTACCCCCATCAGCCCCCACCATGTGTGAGTGTGTGTGTCTATGTGTGTGTGCGTGCATGCGCTTGGGTGCATGTGCACATACGTCCGTGTGTGTGTGTGTGTGTGTGTGTGTGTGTGTGTGTGTGTGTGTGTGTGTGTGCGTGTACATATGTGTGTATGTGCGCACGCGTTCATCTCTGTACGTTATCGTTTTCTCTTAATAACTCATCATGTAAGTGCTTTCAAACATCCGAACACTCTGTTCTACTCTACGCCTTTCAAACAATTTGTATTTGAAACCCCCCCCCCACCCCCCCCCCCCCCCCCCCCCCCCCCCCCCCCCCCCTCCCACAAAAAACAACCTTGTGATTTCCCCATACTCAATAACTGGCCTTGTCAGTTCCAGACAACCTGAATCCATTTTCTTGGAGGGAGGAGGGAAGAGGGAGGAAGGAGACGAAGGTTCCCAGTCTCCCTGTCTGTCTGTCTAAACCATTCTCGTGTCATCACTACTACTACTACTACTACTACTACTACTACTACTACTACTACTACTACTACTACTACTCCTACTACTACTACTACCTCTCTCTCTCCTGCTACTACTACTACTACTACTTCCCTCCTACTACTACTACTACTACTACTACTACTACTGACTACTACTACTAGCTGCTGCTGCTGCTGCTGCTGCTGCTGCTGCTGCTGCTGCTGCTGCTGCTACTACTACTACTTCTACTTCCTCCTCCTCCTCCTCTTCCTCTTGCTACATACACTACTACTACTACTACTACTACTACTATCTACTACTACTACTACTACTACTACTACTATACTACTACTACTACTACTACTACTATACTGCTGCTGCTGCTGCTGCTGCTGCTGCTGCTGCTGCTACAACAACAACAACAACTACTACTACTACTACTACTACTACTACTACTACTACTACTACTACTACTACTACTACTACTACTACTACTACTCTACTCCTCTTCCTCCTCCTCCTCTTCCTCCTCCTCCTCCTCCTGCTGCTACTTTTACTACTACTACTACTACTACTACTACTACTACTACTACTACTACTACTACTAACTACTACTATACTACTACTTCTTCTTCTTCTACTCCTAGTCCTACTCCTCCTCCTCCTCCTCCTCCTCCTCCTCCTCCTCCTCCTCCTCCTCCTCCTCCTCCTACTACTACTACTACTACTACTGCCCTCTCAGCTTTACTTACCCAACATCGCCAGACGATGAAGGACAACAGACGAGGTGGACATACACTGTCCGATATTGGTCTTTGTTTCTTTGTGACATGTTTTGCCTCTTTTGAGTCCCTGGGGTGTTGTTTGTTGTTATTGTTGTTATTGTTGTTGGATTTTTTTTCTGGTACAGAGCAAACATGATGAGTACAAGATTTCGTTATTAAGAGTATTGGGTTTGAGTAACTTGAATACTCAAGGTGTCTTTTGTGTGTGTGTTGGACTAATATGACTATAGTCAGAAGAAAGATGAATTATGATGATGATGATGATGATGATGATGATGATGGTGATGATGATGATAAATAATAAAAAAATTAATAATGATGATGGTGATGATGATAACAACAGCAACAACAAAAACACTCCTCCTCCTCCTCCTCCTCCTCCTCCTCCTCCTACTACTACTACTACTACTACTACTACTACTACTACTACTCTCTACTGCTGCTGCTGCTGCTGCTACTACTACTCCTACCCCTACTGATGCTGCTACTCTCTTTTTATTACTATTATTACTACTATAGCTTTAACAACAACAACAGCATCAGCTAGTACTACCACTAACACTATAAAACAGCATAGCGGTAAGAGCATTCTGTATGTGATCTGATACTAACCTGTAGGCACAGATGCAAATCACTGCCTCTGTGTTTATTTACATATATATATTATATATTATATATATATATATATTTTTTTTTTTTTTACTGAGGGGTAACATCGGTTCTGACCTTACCCCCTCCTGAAAATCCTCCAAACCAAGCTGTATGGCCAACCAGAGGGGCTGGAAAGGACATACTATTGCTTTTCCCAGACACATTTGACGGTAAAAAACGAACGGGAGAAGAAGAAAATCACATTGATGAATGGTATGTGAAGAAACCACTTTCCTGCAGTACATCCTCTGATAGCTTGACTTATGTCCCAGTACATTTTCGATCATGTTGATAGAAATTTAACTTAATTTCTTTGTGTTGATTTTCTTAATTAACAAGTATGGTTTTGTACCATGTGTGTGTGTGTGTGTGTGTGTGTGTGTGTGTGTGTGTGTGTGTGTGTAAGATGTTACTCGTGCTTCTATATGTGGGACCTAGGTTTGCAATCTCATTTCCTCATTTGAAGGATTTTCAAGAGGATGAGAGAGAGAGAGAGAGAGAGAGAGAGAGGGAGAGAGAGAGAGAGAGAGAGAGAGAGAGAGAGAGAGAGAGAGAGTTCTATACAATTAAAATTTTAAAATTCACGATAAAAATTCCCACCAACATTCAATCTAATTTTTCTTGTACCACGATGTGATCTAGACAACGCTAAACAGGAAGAAAGCAGCCAACCTTAACATTAATGAATAAATTACCATCTTTTCCTGGTGTGTGGAGAAAATTTAAAAGAAAAAAAGAACATTCAGAATCATGAAAGCAAGAAAAACCATAATGATACCAAGAAAGCAGAAATATATATATGATGCCAAAAAAAACACAGCAGAAACATCAGAAGATAAACAGATGCTGGGCGCTTCATTTTTCTGTTTCTGTTCCCCTTTTCCAATGCAATGCAGATGAGGTGAAGGCAATGCGGCTGTGTGATTCAGCCAGGCAGATAGAGGTTCTATTCCTCAGCCCTTGATTCTGAATTTACAACAACAGAGGTTCACCAATGGTGAGATTTTGTGTATTCCACCGTTTTTGCCCACCATGAAGGTCGCTGCCTTCCAACTTCGGGGATGTATGCTGGGTATGTTCGTTTTCCTAAATCATCGAACGCTATCATGAATTATGGGATCTTTAACGTGCATATGTGATCTTCTGCATGTGTATATACACGAAGGGGATTCAGGCACTGGAAGTTCTGCACCTGAAATTGATTTAGAAGATCGTACAAATTACTTACTTACTCAGGCCCATCACTCCCCTTGGAGCATAGGCCGCCGACAACAGTCCGCCAGAGTCCTCTGTCCTGGGCTATTCTCTCCAGCTGTCTCCAGGTATATCCCAAGATCGTACAAATCCCTATCCTTAATTTACCAGATGCCGCCGAGGTTCAAACCTACGACATCATGGACACATGGGGTTGAAGTGGAATGGTCTTAACCACTCAGCTACAGCGTCCGACACAACAGCCTGATATAAATTGTATGGGGCTGACAAGCTTAAATAAGCAAGTCCCCTGCTGGATTCACTGTCTCTTTGTTAACACCCTTTTTTGAAAAGATAACGGAAAAGAAAAGAAAGAGACTCAAGACTATAATTATAATCATTCCAGAATCAGATCTGTTCTGGATGAAAAATGGGAAGAGAGTATTCAACAGCAACTAAATCATTATAAAAATAGAAATTGGATTATGCGTATTATGGTATGGCACGAGAAGTTATGAAAGGTTTTAACTTAAATGAAAGACATCCAGGCCCTTAGACAATTAGCATGTAGAAATGTGTGGTGAATACACAGTACCTTTGCTTCAAGTGGTAGAATGTAATTGCCATAGGAAAAATGATGCATATATCTACATAAATGTTTAATAAAACCTCCTTTGTCACTTGTTGCTTAGTAATACAAGCCCCATGGCAGTGAGATCAGTTAGCATAGTTTAAAAATGATGAGCTATTGTCAGCATGAAGTGTTATAGCTGTATCATTATGGTTGCAACTTTTATGTCAAATAGAAATGGTAGTCTACATCTCACTATAACCTTGTGTGTGTCATATGGCTTAGGCCTACATCCAAGATCATTGATTTGTATTCATCTCTCTCTCTCCCTCCCTCCCTCCCTATCTCTAAAAACTGCATATACACGGGGACTGGATGTAAAAAAGCACGAGTTCTTATTACATTATCCTCAAAAAACAAAGAATACAAGAATCTCTCTCTCTCTTATCATTGTCATTGTCATTATTATTGTCATTGTCATTCTCTCTCTCTATCTCTCTCCCTTCTCTCTCTCTTTTTCTTTTAAACACATGCAAAAGGCAAACTTAAAAAGCAAACCAAACTATTTTCTTTTTTTCTTCTTCTAAAGAACGCACATATGCTGCTTAATTTTAATTGTGCAGATATCCCTTTTTTGTAAAAATGGAATTAAAGAAAAGTCCTCTACATGTTTCCCAGTCATCACGTTGTCAGCCCTCATTCCATTCTTCTCTTCTGCTAGCTGCTAAACTGAATACCAACACACCAAGGGGAAGGCAATGAAGCCAATCAACATTAATGAATAAATCTCCATCTCTGTGCAGTCTGTGCACAAAGGGCCACGGAAGCGTGTAGAACAGGCCAGACCAAAACGGTGAAAGAGGTCAGCTGTAAACAGTTGCTGCACTCTTCCTCCTCTGCTTCTTGTCCTCTTGGGTGGAAAAGTGTGATGCACGTGCAGAAAGAAGTGACACTGTGTGATGGGATAAAAAAAACACCCAGGAGAAACAGCATCAGAGAGGATTGGTTTTTTCTTTTATGTTTGCTTGCTAAAACTAAAGGAAAAAGAAACATGAGACTCAGAAATATCAATGGGAATGTATCACAAATTTTTTTTGCAAGGTTGTGGGGTAGCCATAAGTATGTACACATATACACATATGCCCACAGACACACAAAAACACATGCATACCCAAATGCGCCCCCTCCCCTCCCCACACACACTCACACAAATTCCTACAAAAGCAACATCCACAAATACCCTCCCCCCCCCTCCCCCCACACACACACACATTCTCTCTCTCGTCTTACTGATCCCGAACCACCAAGTCTGAGGAGAGAAAGAATCAAACCAACAAGTGTTGATGAATAAATCTCCATCTCTTTGTGCCCTGTGCCACAGAGAAAAAAGAGTTGAAGGTCGTGGAAGCGAGAGAACTGTGTGATGTAAAAACAGACGGATAGCATCAACTGTCAACAGATGTTGTGATGTTTGTCGTTTGTTTCCGTTCCTCTTGGGTCATGTCACAGAGCCAGGCTAGGGCCCTTTCATTCTGATGCCTTAAGCATCAAGGGTTGGAGGTTTGATTCTTGGTATTATACAATCAGTTAAATGCAGAGATTTGTGCGATATCCCAAGGCAACCTTTGTGGTTTACTATCTCTTAAGTACATGCAGATGCCGAAGATCTATGTGCTCGTTAAAATTCATGTAGTTTATGTCAGTGTTAAGCGAATGGTAGAAACACAAATACCTTTACCATGCAGTAAAGGCTTCAGTAACTTTACTGCAGATGACAAAGTACCCCCTCCCCCCCACCAGGAGGGAGTTTTCAGCTGATGTAGGAAGCTGGTTTCAAAATGGGACTACGGGATGGGTGAAGGTGAAGAAGTGCAGCGTTTGTGGAATATTCTGCACACTATCTTTTCGTGAAACCTGACAGCCTACTAGATTTTACTGACTGATGCAGGTGCAGGATTGGCAGTAAGACAGTGTAATGTTTTCAGAATAATTATTATAATTATAAGTTTGGTTTACATTGCATGGGTTTGAGAAGGTCAGGTCATCAGCCACTGTATCGGGTTTACTGTTTTCTGTTTTCTTTTGCTCTCTTCTGAAAGAGAAAACAGAAGGACAAGAGATAATAATAATAATAATAATAATAATAATGTATGGAATTTATATAGCGCTGAATCTTGTAAAGCAACAAATCAAAGCACTCAAGGACAAGAGATTCGTTGGGAGGATCGTCTGCATACACATATTTTGACATCATGTGTTGCTACTCTGTCTGTCCGTCTTTCTGTCTGTCCCTGTCTATTTTATGTCTGTATGACTCAATGTCTATCTTACACAAACACTCACACTCGCACATATGGTTTTCTCTCTCTCTCTCTCTCTCTTGCACACACATACATACACACACACATTAAGTAAACACTGATAAAGACCACAGTACGCAAAAAGCTATTATCCTTTCTACCCTTTATTCACTGCCATGATATAAGCAGCATATAGGTGAGCGCTGACAGGTCTGCTAATGAATGGGTACCCGCCCTCTTCACACACACACACACACACACTGGATCAACAGTAAGGAAGACCACAGTACACAATAAAGCCATGTCCATTCTACCCTGTATTCACTGCCTTGACATAAGCAGCATACAGGTGAGCGCTGACGGGTCCACTAATGACGCCCACACACTGTGCTGCCTGGCCTAAGGTTTACACAGATATATGTGCTGCGTCTACACACAAATACAAGCGTATGGATTAACTCTGAAACAGCCGCACACTAACATTAGATCCTGAGTGAAGTAATGATTGCCAGAAAGTTCTGCTGAGAAAGTCCTTCGCTCATTTTAAAAAGAATTACAGTGTAAAAAATATATACTGTATCACTATCAGGCTCCTTATGTCTTGCAAGACAATGGTTGCAAACTTCTTTGGCCAAATCAGTCTTGAATGGTGCACTATCTGGAGTGACTCATCAGACCAATCCATGCATGGCAGTGTCTGCCACATATGTTGCAGGCAAAATCAGACACTGGGTTGATGGCCTGGTTGAATGTCTTCTGTCTTTAAGTTTCTAGAGTCTACAGTGGTACTTTGAAAAAAAAGACACACGCCATGCAGTTATGAGAAGAGTGAAACTGGTCATCATATTATAAAAGATTATTCATGTTCCAATTCTAATAATATCATGCATGTATACCATACCTAGGAAGTAAGCAGACCTAAAATACAAGGGGGTTACATTTGTTATTTTTAATTTTTAAAATTTTATTCTTTTATATCGAAGATAATGGAATAAACACTCGTGTGCTTTTTTACATCCAGTCCCCGTGTGTATGCGGTTTTGTAAATTTTGTCATCTGTTCTCACTGGCACACAATGGCCTACTCTTACGAAAAGCGGAACAGGATTTAACGTGTGCGCAAGATGTTCTGCGTGCGTTCGCACACGGGGCCTCGGTTTATAGTCTCATCCGAAGGACTTTTGTGGAGAGTGGAGTCGGCACAGGGGAAAATATCCCCTTGAACGGGAATAGAACCCAGGTCGTCAGATTTCCAGCGCAATGTTCTGACCACTAGGCTATCCCGTCCCCTGTTGTTACTGATGATTAGTCTTTTTTAAAAAAACAAACACGAAACATCAGGTATTTAGCGAAAGCATATGAAACATCCGTCAGGATCTAGTCTTTCATCAACAACGAAGTTTCACATTTGCTGACTTCGAGATATGTGCTCTAATATTCGCTTGAGTGCAACACAAAAGTGAAAAGTAAAACAAAAAAAGGGCAACACTTTGAATGTGAAGTATAGCCAAAGACCGTAATGCGTTGTAGCAAAGTAAGACGACAGAAAAAGACAGCAAGAGAAAAGGACTGGGTGATAGAAAGGAAGGGAGGGGAGAGGAGAAAAGATAAGGGGAAGGGGTAGAGTTACCTTCTCCTTTTCCTTCTCCCTTTCTTCTCAAATCGAATTTACACTAGTTGAAGCCGACAAGCCCTGTTATCAATTTGTGGATTTATTCTTTGTGTCTTTTCTTCTGAAGGGACGAAGGGAAGAAGAGAGGTGGCAGGGGGAGGGGGAAGGAGGAAAAGAGTGGGGGGTGCATAAGGAAAAGAATGGCAAAGGAATACTGGAGGAATGTATTTTCTGTGTTAGGCTTGTTTTCAGGTTCTTGGTGCTGAAGAGATAGAATTCGAAAAGATCACGACTAGTTTGTGTTTATTTCTCTCTTTCACACACATACACACACACACACACACACACACACACACACACACACACACACACACACACACACACACACACACACACACAAGTCCTTCGGATGAGACTATAAACCAAAGCGCCGTGTGCGAACTCATGTAGAACATCTTGCGCACACGTTAAATCCTGTTCCGCTTTTCGAAAGAGTAGGCCATTGTGTGCCGGTAGGAACAGATGACAAAATTTACAAAACCGCATGCGCATGGGGACTGGATGTAAAAGAGCACATGAGTGCTTATTCCATTATCCTCGATATAAAAGAATAAATAAAAGAATAAATAAAAAAATAAAAAAATAAAATAAACACACACACACACACACACACACACACAATATATATATATATAAATATTATATATATATATATATATATATATATATATATATTATATATTATATCTGTCTCTCTCTTTCTCTCTCTTCTCTCTCTCTCTCTCCTCTCTCTCTCTCTCTCTCTCTCTCTCTCTCTCTGTGCCTCTCTCAGTCTTTCCATGTCTCTCCGTCTTCGCTGTCTCTCAGGGTGACGGGACAGCCTGGTTGGTTAAGAGCGTTGCACATTGCGCTCGTGATCTGCTGACCTGGGTTCAAATCTCGTTCAAGGGGATATTTTCCCCTGAAGTTAACATCAGTGCCGACTCCACTTCCCTCAAAAGTCCTTAGGATGAGACTATTAACCGAGATTCCGTGTACGAACGCACACAGGACATCTTGGGCACACGTTAAAATCTGTTCCACTTTTCGGAAGAGTAGGCCATTGTGTGCTGATGGGAACGGATGATAAAATTTACAAAACTGCCTACAAAAGGGGGATTAGATGTAAAAAACAAAGAGCACATGAATGCTGCTTCCATTATTCTCAAAATAAAACTTCAATACATCTATGAATAAATAAATTAATTAATAAATACAGTAAAATGAATCTGTCTCTCTGTCTCTCTGTGTGTACCTCTCTGTATGTCTGTCTGTCTGTCTCTCTCTTTCTGTGTCTCCAAGGACGTACATAATTTGTCTCTGTTTCTGCTTAAGGCAATTAAGTTAAGAGAAATCGCTACGTCATAGTCATGCTGTTTTGTTGCAAACCTATCAGAATCAATTTGTATATTTGCTTTTTTATGGTTTTCATGTTGCATGTTTTGTTAACTATTCCCCTCATGGGGGGCTATGGCCTAATGAATAAATTATCCGAATCCGAATCTCTCTGTGTCTCTGTTGCTCTCTCTGTCCTTTCAGTACCATTACACTCATCTAACACAATGTTGTATGGAGAAACTGGCCGCTACCCTCTATTTAAAAGATCACAAGTGTATTAAGTATTGGTTAAAATTAACTCAACTTCCTATGTCAAGATTGTGCAGATAAGCGTATGAGATGCTGTTGATCCAACTAGAAACAGGGACACAGAACTGGGCATTTTTTGTTAAGCAATTACTAACAACGCATGGATTTGGTATTGTGTGCATGTGCCAG
>CM054147.1:65862688-65882688 GCA_028751875.1 Rapana venosa
TGTTATTAATGTACATATTCAATAAACTACTAGGGTATATTTTAAAGCTGTCTATTGTTAATTTTGTTCTATCACTGTCTGTGTGTCTGTCTGTGTCTCTGTCTGTCTCTCTGTCTGTCTCTGTCTGTCTCTCCCTCTCTCTCTCTCTCTCTCTCTCTCTCTCTCTCTCTCTCTCTTTCTTTCTCTCTCTCGCTCTGAAGGCAGGCTGTCTACCCCTGTGTGTCCCTCCCTAGACCTCAGCAGCCATTCCTGTGGCCCACAATGGAGGTAATCAAGCCAGCTCTGGTCCATCCATCCACGTTTGGGCATGGACACGTTCTTCCCACTTCCAATTTGTTGCCTCAGCTTAGATATTCTCCATCCGTCTGCCTGTGTCTGTCTGTTTGTCTGTCTGTCTGTCTGTCTCTGTCGTTTCCTATCCAAATCCCTTCAACCTTCGTATTTCAGTTAACGATGGCTTGTTAGACCAAGAAAGGAAACTGAACGTTTGCCCTGTCTTTTCTATAGTATCTTACGCTTCTTTTGGCATGTATCACAGCATAGTTCAGTTACGGCACTAATCCTCTTCTTAGACTTGGACTTTTCCCAGGAGGCTGTTTTCGAACATGAAAAGATTACTCAGTCTGCAGATTTCGCACACTTTTTGTGTAGTTGTCTCGTGCGTGGATTGTGAAGTTTTACAAATTACTGTCATATTTGGTCGAAGGCATATTCTGTGCACTGCCATTACGCTATATTATACTGCTGTTTAAAAGCAAAACCGTGGGTTTTTTATATTACAGACCAGAATAAAAATAGTTGAAAAGCTAGATGGTAATATGATTTTAAAAATCTGACTTGGAATGGCTTAAAGTATAAAAAAGGGTAAAAAAACCCAGGTTAACGGTATTCTCTGTTTGCCTGCTTGTCTATCTGTCTGGTTGTTTGTCTCTCTGTATCTCTCTTTCTCATGCTCTCTTTATGACAGACAAAATGGACTTATTGGCGCAAGTAAACTTTTAGCTTTTGATCTCTGTAAGATAAACTAAAGTACAGAGAGACAGATATAAAGAAAGAACGAAAGACAGACAGACAGATAGACAGGTAGATAGAAAGTATGAAACGTTCACAGTTCTGGTGAACTATTTGCTAGTCTTTGAGTACACATCTTTACCTCACCTAGTTAGGACACCACTGAAGATTTTGCAGACGGTACTTGTAGACTTGAAAATCCGGCTGCTGGCAAAAAGAGTATAATTCTCTAAATCTTGATGAATACTTTCCAGGCATATCGCAACTTTGCTCAGGAATCAAGTTTGGTATCCTTCTTTTCGCTGACTAAATCTCCAGCCAATATTTCGCCTCCTTACTACCGATTGCATGATGAAGAGATACTCTAGTGCACACACACACACACACACACACACACACACACACACACACACACACAAAACAACAAACACACCACATTCACATGCTTTTTGACATTCAGTCTCCGCGTACATGCAGTTTCTGTAAAATTTGTTATCGAATCCAACCGCACACAGTGACCTACTTTTTTTTCGGAAAGGTGGAACATTCACCTGTGTGAAAGATGTTTTGCACGCTTTAGCACACGGGACCTCAGTTTAAAGTTTCATCCACAGAACTTTAGGGAGAGTGGAGCTGGTCCTGTTGGGTGTGTATGTGTGGATGTATGGATGAATGGATGAATGGATGAATGAAAGTATGTATGTATGCCTGCATGTATTCATGGATGGATGGATGTATGTATGGATGGATGTTCGGATGGATGATAGTATGTATGTATGTATGTATGTATGTATGTATGTATGTATGTATGTATGTATGTATGTATGTATGTATGTACGTACGTACGTACGTACGTATGTATGCATGTATGCATGGATGTACGCATGGATGGATGGATGGATGTATATATGTACGTACGTACGTACGTGTGTATGTATGCATGGATGCATGGATGTATGCATGGATGTATGCATGTATGGATGGATGGATGTATATATGTATATATGTGCGTATGTATGTATGTATGTATGTATGTATGAATGTATGTATGATTATGTATGTATATATGTATGTATGTATGTGTGTGTATGTGTGAGTGTCTGTGCCTGTCTGTCTGTGTCTGTGTGTCTGTGTATATGATTGCGTGTTTAAATGCTTACGTAAGCAATATTGACTGTATTTGCTACAGTTTGCATGCATAACTGTAGCCAGCTATGAATGTAAGAAGGCTGGAATGGCTTGACGACATTCGTAAAGCATTCAGTGTGTGTGTGTGTGTGTGTGTGTGTGTGTGTGTGTGTGCGTGCGCGCGCGCGCGTCTCTCTCTCTCTCTCTCTCTCTCTTCTCTCTCTCTCTCTCTTTCTCTCTCTCTCTCCATCAAGGCATTAGACAGATTGATGGTGGTGAATTATCGGCAAATCAAGCTTTATGGGATAGTCGGTGTGATCGTCTGCTTTTAATTGCTATCATCATCCTTCTTATCAGTCATAACACTGTCTGTTTGTCTGTCTGTTGGGTCTACGTGTCTGTCTGTCTGTCTGTCTGTCTGTCTGTATGTTCTTGTGGGTAAAGTTCTGTTTTGGCAATTTTTCCTTCTCTTCGTTTTTACCAGATCTCCCTGTCTTTCTGTGTGTCTTTGTCTCTGTGTGTTTTATTTTATTTATTTATTTATTTTATTCTTTTATATCGAGGATAATGGAATAAGCACTTATGTGCTTTTTTTACATCCAGTCCCCGTGTGTATGCGGTTTTTGTAAAGTCTTTGATCTGTTCCCACCGGCACACAATGGCCTACTCTTACGTAAAGCGGAACAGGATTTAACGTGTGCGCAAGATGGTCTGCGTGGGTTCGCACACGGGGCCTCGGTTTTTAGTCTCATCGGAAGGACTTTTGGAGAGAGTGGAGTCTGCACTGATGTGAACTCCAGGGGGAAAATAATTGTCCCCTTGAACGGGAATCGAACCCGGGTTGTCAGATTGCGAGCGCAATGTTCTAACCACTAGGCTATCCCGTCCCTCTGTGTGTGTGTTGTGTGTGTGTGTGTGTGTGTGTCTTCTTCAATTTAACGTCTGTTCACTCTTATTGATATTAGAATGTTCTTGTGTGTGTGTGTGTGTTGTGTGTGTGTGTGTGTGTTGTGTGTGTGTGTGTGTGTGTGTGTGTGTATGTGTGTGTGTTTTGTGTGTGTGTGTGTGTGTGTGTGTGTGCTGGACAACTAAAAGAACAAACGAAAACATGTTACACAAACTGTGAACAACAACAACAACAAGAACATTTCTTACTTTTAATAAGTGAAAGGGAACTAAGATACGTAAGCCATGCCCTACAAAACAAAGATGCAGATCTCTTGAAACACTGACTCTCAAGACAAGACCGAGGAAGGAGGGGGAAAATGCAGACCACCAGCTTCTTTCACTGGCAACATCACCGAATCCTGTGCCATGAGAATCCATGAAGTCAGCAGCAGGGCAGTGCAGCAAAGACCGGAGGAGCAAAATAATGGAGAAGGAAGGAGGATCATGTCGGTGTCATTGGGTGTGGCGGCTAAAACACCGATCTTTTGTAATGCCCACAGGAGAAAGAGGAAAAGGGAATTTTTTTTTTTTGCTTTGTTGAATATTCTAGTTTTTCATCTACATCAGTTAATCTTTGGCAGATTTCATTAATTTTTTTTTTTTATCACTCTGTACATCTTGATTTATCCATATCAACCAACCAAGTTTAAAAAGAAAGATAATTATTACATTGACAGACGTACAGAGAGAGAGAGAGAGAGAGAGAGAGAGAGAGAGAGAGAGAGAGAGAGAGAGAGAGAGAGAGAGAGAGTGAGAGAGAGAGGGGGACAGACAGAGAGAGAAAGATAGAGACAGAGAGACGGACAGAGACACAGAGATACAGAGAGACAGACACAGAGAGAGACAGTCAGAGAAACAGAGAGAGAGAGCAACACAGACTAGACACAGAGACAAAGCAACAAACAGAAGCAGCCCAGAGACAGGCAGGCACACACACACACATGCGCGCACACACAACACACACACAAACGCACACACACAAAACACACACACACACACAACACGCACGCACACACACAAACACACACACCACAAACACACACGCCACACACACACAGAACAAATAGACCACAGAGATACAGATACACAAAGATGTAACACCTCCATACCATCCACGCTCCCGGACATGGTAGCTAATGGCATTAACACACACACACACACACACACACACACACACACACACACACACACACACACACACACACACACACACACACACACACACACACACACACACACACACACACCACACATCCTTGGATGAGACTATAAACCGAGGCCCCGTGTACGAACACATGCAGAACATCTTGCGCACACGTTAAATCCTGTTCCGCCTTTGGTAAGAGTAGGCCATTGTGTGCCGGTGGGAACAGATGACAACATTTACAAAACCGCATACACACGGGGACTGGATGTAAAAAAGCACACGAGTGCTTATTCCATTATCCTCGATATAAAAGAATAAATACATAAATAAAACACACACACACACATATACACACACCCTAAACCTCCCTACTCCCCCCCCCCCCCCCCCCCCCCCCCCGAAACACACACACACTTCATAGATACACACAGATGTAACACCCACACGCTATCCGCAGACCAGACGACATGGTAGCTAATGGCATTGATTGGCAGCGGCATGGGCACAGGGGCAGGGTGTGGGGTGTGGGGTGTGGGGTGGGGTGTGGGGTGGGATGGGGTGTGGGATGCTGCTAGACCCAGTGCTCTGCTGTGTGGTGTCAGATGATGCACGCTTCGTTAGTAGCAGCACCATTCTCTACAGGATGCCGGACACAGTCCTACCGTTTTTACAACTTAGCAGTCTGTCTCGTTTTTTGTTTGTTTGGTTGTTGTTGTTTTATTCTTGGTGTGGGGTGTGTGTGTGGGGGGGGGGGGGGGGGGGGGGGGTGGTGGTTGCCAGATCTAGTGATGTCACACTACTAGTGGTGTGTGTGGGGTGTGGGGGTATGTGTGTATACCGGAAGGGGGAAGGCAACAGAGAAGAGAGAGAGAGAGAGAGAGAGAGAGAGAGAGAGAGAGAGAGAGAGAGAGAGAGAGAGAGAGAGAGAGTGAGGTCTGAATTCTGAACTATAAACTCTGAGCTCTGAAATGGTTTAATGCATATCAGCCTTTGGAGAGAGAGAGAGAGTGAGAGAGAGAGAGAGAGAGGGGGGGGGGAGAGATGCACACAGACAGAGACAGACAGAGACAGACAGAGACAGACAGAGACAGACAGAGACAGAGAGAGATGCAGACAGACAGAGACACAGAGAGAGAGAGAGAGAGAGAGAGAGAGAGAGAGACAGACAGACAGACAGACAGAGACACGGTCAGAGACAGAGACAAGCACAGAGAGAGTAACACAAACAGACAGGGAGACAAAGCAAAGAGACAGAAGGAACCACAGACAGAGACGATGAAACAGACCACAGTTACACACAGATGTAACACCCCGGCACTATCCCCAGTCCCGACGACATGGTAGCTAATGGCATTGATTGGCAGGGGCATGGGCACAGGGGCAGGGTGTGGGGTGTGGGGTGGGGTGTGGAGTGGGGTGTGGGATGCTGCTAGACCTAGCTGCTGTGCTGTGTGGTGTCAGATGATGCATGCTTGGTTTAGTAGCAGCACCATTCTCTACAGGATGCCCGACACACTCCTCTTGTTTTGACAACTTAGCAGTCTGTCTGTTTTTTTGTTTGGTTGGTTGGTTTGGGGGTTTGTTTGTTTTTTATTCGGGGGGTGGGTGGTGGGGGGATTGCCAGATCTAGTGATGTCACACTACTAGCGTGTGTGTGTGTGTGTGTGTGTGTGTGGGTGTGTGTATGTGTGTGTGTGTGTGTGTGTGTGTGTGGGTGTGTGTATGTGTGTGTAGAGGAAGACAACAGAGAGAGAGAGAGAAGAGAGAGAGAGAGAGAGAGAGAGCCTGAGCTCTAAATTCTGAACTATAAACTCTGAGCTCTGAAATGGTTCAATGCATATCAGCCTTTGGAGAGAGAGAGAGAGAGAGAGAGAGAGAGAGAGAGAGAGAGAGAGAGAGAGAGAGAGAGAGACAGAGACAGAGAGACAGAGACAGAGAGAGAGAGAGAGAGATGCAGACAGACAGACAGAGACAGAGGGAGAGAGAGAGAGAGAGAGAGAGAGAGAGAGAGAGAGAGAGAGATAGGCAGAGACAGATTCAGAGACAGAGACAAGCACAGAGAGAGTAACACAAACAGACAGGGAGACAAAGCAAGAGACTGAAGGAACCACAGACAGAGATGCTAAAACAGACCACAGTTACACAAAGATGTAACACCCCCACGCTATCCCCAGTGCAGACGACATGGTAGCTAATGGCATTGATTGGCAGCGGCATGGGAACAGGGGCAGGGTGTGGGGTGTGGGGTGTGGTGTGGGGTGTGGGGTGGGGTCTGGGATGCTGCTAGACCCAGCTGCTGTGCTGTGTGGTGTCAGATGATGCATGCTTGGATAGTAGCAGCACCATTCTCTACAGGATGCCGGACACAGTCCTACTGTTTTTACAACTAGCAGTCTGTCTGGTTTTTTGTTTGTTTGTTTGGTTTGGGGGTTTCTTTGTTTTTTATTGGGGGTGGGGTGGGGTGGGGGGTGTTGCCAGATCTAGTGATGTCACACTTCTAGCGTGTGTGTGTGTAGGGGGGAGGGGGTGTATGTGTGTGTACAGGAAGACAACAGAGAGAGAAGAGAGAGAGAGAGAGAGAGAGAGAGAGAGAGAGAGAGAGAGGAGAGAGAGAGAGAGAGAGGGAGAGAGAGAGAGAGCTCTAAATTCTGAACTATAAACTCTGAGCTCTGAAATGGTTCAATGCATATCAGCCTTTGGAGAGAGAGAGAGAGAGAGAGAGAGAGAGAGAGAGAGAGAGAGAGAGAGAGAGAGAGGGGGGGAGAGATGCACACAGACAGAGACAGACAGAGACAGACAGAGACAGAGAAAGATGCAGAAAGACAGACAGAGACAGAGGGAGAGAAAGAGAGAGAGAGAGAGAGAGAGAGAGAGAGAGAGAGAGAGAGATAGACAGAGACAGAGTCAGAGACAGAGACAAGCACAGAGAGAGTAACACAAACAGACAGGGAGACAAAGCAAAGAGACAAAAGGAACCACAGACAGAGACGCTCAAACAGACCACAGATACACACAGATGTAACACCCCCACGCTATCCCCAGACCAGACGACATGGTAGCTAATGGCATTGATTGGCAGCGGCATGGGCACAGGGGCAGGGTGTGGGGTGTGGTGTGGGGTGGGGTGTGGAGTGGGGTGGGGTGTGGAGTGGGGTGTGGGATGCTGCTAGACCTAGCTGATCTGCTGTGTGGTGTCAGATGATGCACGCTTGGTTAGTAGCAGCACCATTCTCTACAGGATGCCGGACACAGTCCTACTGTTTTTACAACTTAGCAGTCTGTTTCGTTTTTTGTTTGTTTGGTTGTTGTTGTTTTATTCTTGGTGGTGGTGGTGTGGGGGTGGGGGGGTGGTTGCCAGTATTAGTGATGTCACACTACTAGTGTGTGTGTGTGGGGGGGGGGGGAGGAAGACAACAGAGAGAGAGAGAGAGAGAGAGAGAGAGAGAGAGAGAGAGAGAGAGAGAGAGAGAGAGAGAGAGAGAGAGAGCAAGAGAGATTATTTATCATTCTTTTATATCAAGGATACTGAAATAAGCACTTATGTGCTTTTTACATCCAGTCCCCGGGTGTATGCGGATTTGTAAATTCTGTCATCTGTTCCCACCAGCACACAATGGCCTACTCTTATGAAAAGCGGAACAGGATTTAACGTGTACGCAAGATGAGAGAGAGAGAGATGCAGAGAGACAGAGACAGAGAGACAGACAGAGAGACAGACAGAGACACGATCAGAGACAGAGACAAACACAGAGGGAGTAACACAAACAGACAGGGAGACAAAGGAAAGAGACAGAAGGAACCACAGACAGAGATGCTAAAACAGACCACAGTTACACACAGATGTAACACCCCGGCACTATTCCCCGACATGGTAGCTAATGGCATTGATTGGCTTGGGTAGCGGCATCAGGGCAGGGTGGGGTGTGGGGTGTGGGGTGGGGTGTGGAGTGGGGTGTGGGGTGGGGTGTGGGGTGGGTGTGGGATGCTGCTAGGCCTAGCTGCTGTGCTGTGTGGTGTCAGATGATGCACGCTTGGTTAGTAGCAGCACCATTCTCTACAGGATGCCGGACACACTCCTGCTGTTTTTACAACTTAGCAGTCTGTCTGTCTTTTGGGGCTTTGACACATCTAGTTATGTCACACTACTACGTATGTGTGTGTGTGGGGGGGGGGAGGGTGTGGGGGAGTGGGTGGGGGGTGGTGGTGTGTGTGTGAGAGAGAGAGAGCAGGAGGCTAAGAGAGAGAGAGATTTTATTTATTTATTTTATTCTTTTATTTCGAGGATAATGGAATAAGTACTCATGTGCTTTTAAAAAAAATATACAGTCCCTGAGTGTAGTTTTGTAAATTTTGTCATCCGTTCCCACCGCCACACAATGGCCTACTCTTCCAAAAAGGAGAACGGGTTTTAACATGTGCGCAAGATGTTTTGCATGCGTTGGCACACGAGACATTGGTTGATAGTCTCATCCGAGGGACTTTTGGGGAGAGTGGAGTCGGCACTGATGCTAACTAACTCCAGAGGAAAAATGATCTCGAATGAGATTCAAATCCGGGTCAGCAGATCACGAATACATACCAGGCTATCCCGTCCCCAAGCAAGCGAGTGAGAGAGAGAGAGAGAGGGAGAGAGCGAGCGAGAGAGAGATGGATGTGGGATGACATAAGGCCGCTTTTGTAGTAATTCTCTGATCTGTTTATAGCTTACGTGTAATAAGTGGAAAGTCCAAATGGTAACCAGCTATTCTGATACCAGTTTTGAGAATGGCAACTTCTGCGAATTAATTCTTTCAAAGACATGCTCTGAATGCTTGTGTGTGCTACGGGCCTCAAGACATTACTTGTTTCAAACTTAAGATTTTCCTCTCCTGTTTCATTTTATAGTTATCCCTGCTTTTCAACAGCCAAAAATTCCATCGCCCTGCCAAAGTGTATAACCTGTGTGTGTGTGTGTGTGTGTGTGTGCGTGTGTGTATGCATTTGGACTTGTTAGAACTATTACTTGCTATTGGATGCATGACTGTGTAAGAATGAGTTGAGTGCAAGTGCTTTGATTTGCTTGTGCAAGATACAGCGCTATATAAATTCCTTTATTATTATTATTATATTATTATTATAATTATTATTATTTGCTCTTCTGTTTTGAAGCTGTCTTTGATACAGAAGGGTAGGCTACATATTTTGGATACGACACGACGATGCCAATCTATAAAATAACAGATTTAAGTAATTTGTGTTGTTTGTTTTAACTTATAATAATTTTTACTGAATGATCAGCACATGCTTTATGGAAGGTGGGTTTTATTTTCTGAGAAATTATGTCATCACCCTAAGGTGCATATATTTCTGTTTCTACAATATTTTCAACTCTATTGTTCATCATGACTCAAGCCAGTTGACGAGATTCTTGTAAGCTGTCATCACTTGGATTCATTTTCATTGGCTAAGGAAGATCTGTCATCAATATCTGTTAACTGAGAAGCTGTTGTTGGAAGGAAAAGTTGGGATGATTATGCATCCAGTTTGGTATTGACAGTAAAATCCCAAAGTGTTATTATTCATCCACCATGTGTAGTGAGAGAGAGGAGAGAGAGAGAGAGAGAGAGAGAGAGAGAGAGAGAGAGAGAGAGAGAGAGAGAGAGAGAGAGAGAGAGAGAGAGAGAGAGGAGAGAGAGAGAGAGAGAGAGAAAGACAGAGACAGAGAGAGAGGTACCAGCAGACAGATCGACAAGGCGGACGGATGGTTGAAGAATGTCTAAGGCAACAAATTGGAAGTGGGAAGAACGTGTCCATGCCCAACCGTCGATGGATGGACCAGAGCTGGCTTGATTACCTCCATTGTAGGCCACAGGAATGGCTGCTGAGGTCTAGGGAGGGACACACAGGGGTAGACAGCCTGCCTTCAGAGAAAGAGAGAGAGAGAGAGAGAGAGAGAGAGAGAGAGAGAGAGAGAGAGAGAGAGAGAGAGATGGAGAGAGAATGCATATACATAGAGCTGGAGATACTGAAATACAAAATATTTCTTATGCTATTGCCTTTTTTATTTTAACTTAATTTTATTCTTTTATTTCGAGGATAATGGAATAAGCACTTATGTGCTTTTTTCCCATACAGTCCTCGTGCGTATACAGTTTTGTAAATGTTGTCATCTGTTCCCACCGGCACACAATGGCCTACACTTCTGAAAAGCGGAACGGGTTTTAACGTGTGCGCAAGAGGTTCTGCGTGCGTTCGCACACGGGACCTCGGTTTATAGTCTCATCCGAAGGATTTTGGGAAGAGTGGAATCAGCACTGATGTTAACCCCAGAGGAAAAATCCTCTTGAACGAGAATCGAACCTCGGCCAGCAGATCACGAATACATCACTCTAATCACCAGGCTATCCGGTCTCCCGTTTAAAAACTCCATGTGCAAATCGTACCCCATACCTGTAATTGAAAGAAACAAAAGTTAAAATTCACATAAAAGAAAAAAATATTTATCATAAGAGAGAAAGTTTTCTTTCCTCAAATAAATCAAATAGAAGGAGTCGTTATACGTCAATCACAATCTGTCTCTGTTCACAGCAGCTTTATTTTGAAGGTATATCTTTTCTTCTCCTTCTTTGCGTTCCATGATTGGGTGGGGTGCATAGTGCCTGGTCTTCTTCTGTGCTTTTTGTACCTCTGCAAGAGGCCTGCTTCTTGGCCTCAGCTGGCACATTCCAACTTCAGAGCAACCCGGTTTTGTGCTGGGTATTTTCGTGTGTCTGCATTCCACATAAAGGTAAAGGAGTCCCATAATCTATAAGGTCGTAGGGGAGCGAGGCGTTTGAGACCTCACTTCTCTAGGGCCAGCATATTGAAGGCGGCGCCCATCTCCTCTCCCTCGCTGCTTTACCTTCTATGACCCTAAAGAGGGCAGGTACCCATTGACAGCTGGGTGAACTGGGGGAATTGTACTGAAGCCAAGGCGCGCAAACGGTCACCCATCCAAATGGTAACCACGCTCGACGCTGCTGAACTTGGCTGGGGAAAGCGAGTGCTCCGACCACTGAGCTATCCCGTCCCTATTCCACATACTGAGATGAATTTCATGACCGTTGACGTGTATATTTCATATCCTGTAGTTGTATAAACGCATAGGGAATGAAGTCACTGGGATGTCTGCACTTTGAGTTGACCTGGGAGATGGTAAAAATCCCTACCTCTAATTTTTAAGACGCTTATGTCGAGGTTTGAAGCCATGACTTCATGGACCCATGTCATTACAGGTAAACGGTCCTAACTAGTTGGGTATAGTGTATACCCCAGAGCTACTGAATTCATTATAGTTGAGTGACTATAATTTGATTTGTTGCTTTACAAGATTCAGCACTATATAAATTCCATACATGATGATGATGATGATGATGATGATGATGATGATGATGATGACTATTGTAATTATAATTTACTGCTTCTTTCTATTAAAAAATCATGTGTCCCTCATTGTAGTTTTCCAATTTTTTTCATGCATGGTTAAAAAGTGGAATGCACAAGAAAGTCATCAACAAAAAGTGACACACTTCGTAAATTACTCCTCATCAGACTGATAGATGCTTTATTACAGCTTCCTAGCAACCTCCACACCTCTCAACAGGACCACATAAGTAGCAAGTCCGCGTGGCAAGAGGTGACCATGAAACTGGGTCCCAGAAATCTCTTCTGATATGTTGCAAAGAGGAGGAAGCTAGCGTAGTCTGGTCATGTGGCCCATCACAGCTCTCTTATCAAGACTATTCTGCAGGGGACACATGAGGGAGGAAGACGTAGGGGGCAGACAGATGAAGAACTGGACAAAGAATGTCAAAGACTGGACTATTTATTCATTTTTAATTTTTAAAAATTTTATTCTTTTATTTCGAGGATAATGGAATAAGCACTCATGTGCTTTAAAAAAATCATTCCCGTTTGTATGCAGTTTTGTAAATTTTGTCATCCGTTTCCACTAGCACACAATGACCTACTCTTCCGAAAAGCGGAACAGGTTTTTAATGTGTGCGCAAGATGTTCTGCGTGCGCTCGCGCACGGGACCTCGGTTTATAGTCTCATCCGAAGGACTTTTGGGGAGAGTGGAGTCGGCAGAGATGTTAACTCCAGAAGAAAAAATCCTCTTGAACGAGAATCGAACCCGGGTCAGCAGATCACAAATACATCACTCTAACCTTCAGGCTATCCCGTTCCAGACATGTATGTTTTGCTGCTGAAGAGAAACCAGCCCGAAGAAAACTGCCACCCGAGGTGTTCCTTGTGTTTTCTTGTGGCTATCTAGGTAAAAAAATAAACCACCTGCTGATAAGATGATGATAACGTAGCATCCCAAATTTGAGCAGCACACAAAACCAGACAAGATAACAGTGTTAAGAAATTCAAGAACAAAATCAGACATCATAAACTAGGCACTCTGTGTGCAAACTGTGACCTTTCTTTCACACCAAAAAGTTTCTGGTTAGAAAAACAAATTCTTATAATGGGTCTATTTTTAAAAAAATATAAATCCAATAGACCCAAAAATGTGGAGCTCTTTTGAAGAAAGGTCAAACGTTCACTTTTACTTTAAGTTTCACATTTGATCGTTAAGTGAAATACTGAAGGTTAAAAGAGGTACAAGAGAGAGAGAGAGAGAGGAGAGAGAGAGAGAGAGAGAGAGAGACAGACAGAGAGACAGACAGACAGACAGACAGACAGAGGCAGATAAGCAGACAGATAGGCAGATAGACAGACATTGAACTGAATGTCAAAGTCCTTCGATGAGACTATAAACCTAGGCCCCATATTCCAACGCATGCAGAACATCTTGCGCACACGTTAAATCCTGTTCCGCTTTTCGGAAGAGTAGGCCATTGTGTGCAGGTGGAGACATGACAAAATTGACAAAACCGCATACACACGGGGACTGGATGTAAAAAAGCACGTGAGTGCTTTATTCAATTATCCTCGATATAAAAGAATAAATAAATCAATCAATCAAACATTAGAAACACAACAGTCAATTTTTTTAACTGAGCGAAAGGAATAAGCATATGCAACAGCTTTTTATCATCATGCCATACACACACAAAAAGTAGATCAAACAGTTAATCATTCATTTTCACTACAAAAACAAACAAAATTTTTATTACCAGGAAGAAAGAAAAAAAACGTTATAGTAGCTTAAAGTAAGAGAGAAAGAGAGAAAGAGAGACAGAGAGACAGAGAGAAAGAGAGAGAGAGAGCAAGAGAGAGAGAGAGAGAGAGAGAGAGAGAGAGAGAGAGAGAGAGAGAGAGAGAGAGAGAGAGAGAGAGAGAGAGAGAGAGAGAGAGAGAGAGAGAGAGAGAGAATCTGTGGCAACAAATTGGAAGTAGGAAGAACGTGTCCATGCCCAAACGTCGATGGATGGACCAGAGCTGGCTTGATTACCTCCATTGTAGGCCACAGGAATGGCTACTGAGGTATAGGGACTTACAAGGGTAATGATTGACAGACAGAGAGACAGACAGACACACACATACACACACATTCACAGAGGCACAGAGAGAGAGAGAGAGAGAGAGAGAGAGAGAGAGAGAGAGACAGACAGCCAGGCAGTCAGACAGACAAACAGAGACAGAAACAGTGTGAAACAGACAGAGACATAAACATTGACAAACAGACAGAGACAGACACAGAGATAAAACTGTACACCTAAAAATTTAGAGAAAAATCTCCTTTCACCAAGTCTATGCGACCTTTTCTTACACCTACCTACCAGGACTGGGCCCATGGGCAGCATCCATCCATCCATATCATAACTTCAGAATCAAGCCGCTCTCCAACCCCAGCCCCCCACCCCCCAATTCATAACTCATTGTCTGTCCTGCTGAAGCCATTTCTGTGTGTGCCCTCCACTTCCACCTCTCCTCCTCAACACAGGCTAGCTAATGGCCGGCCCACCTATGTGCATGATTCATTAGATGGTAATGGACGTGGTTTCATTACTACTCTGTTGGGGGATTTGTGTCAACAGACATAGTGCACCAGTTTCTCTGTGCCTGCCATTTAGCAGCCCCCCCCCCCAAAAAAAAAAACCCAACAAAACCCCAGCACAAAAACAACAAAAAACCAAACAAACAAAAAGCAAAAAAGAACCACGGTCATCCCACCCTTGCTGGTGTCTGGAGGTTGGGTAGGAGTAGGGAGTGAAGGGTAGAGGGGTAGGATGTTAGTATTGAAGCTGTCAGGCTCTTGTCACTTCTGGGTAGAGTTGTTGTCTACTTTTTTCTAATATTTTTTCTACTCTCTCTCTATCTTTGTCTGTCTCTCTGTCTCTTGTTTTTGTTTTGTTTACTATTATCATTTTGAGCTCAGTGGAAGGGCTGAGGCAAATATGTTGTACACATCTGGGCATGTATGCATACATGTTTGATATCACACATACACACACACTTGCACATGCATAAACATGCATGAACACACACACACACACACACACACACACACACACACACACACACACACACACACACACACACACACACACACACACACACACACCCCACACACTCACTCACACACAGACAGACACAGACAGCAGACATAAGACAGAGAGACATAGAGACAGATACAGACAGTAAGAAACAGAAACAGAGGGAAACAGACAGATAGAGACAGAACCATGGCAAACTGACAGACAGTTAAAGATACAGTGAGCTGAATATTTTACAAACAATCCCCTTTCTCCAAGTCTTTGGGCTGCTTACCTTATTACACCTAGCTATTAGCACTGGGCCCATCAGCTGCATCCATCCATCCATCCATATTATGACTCCAGTTTCATAGTGTCCACCCCCTCCCCTTCATAACTCATTGTCTGTCCTGCTGAAACCATTTCTGTATGCCCTCCACTTTCTCCTCTCCTCCTCAATATATGCTAGCTACTGGCCCACCTATGTGCATGATTCATTAGATGGAAATGGACGTGGTTTTATTACTACTCTGTCAGGGGATTCATGTTAACTGACATAGTGCACCAGTTTCTCTGTGTCTGCCATTTAGCAGACCAAAAAATATCCATGCTATTCCTACCCTGGCTGGTGTCTTGATGTTTGGGTGGGAGTAGGGAGTGAAGGGTGGAGGAATGGGTGTTAGTGAGGGAGTTGCCAGACTTTTATCTCATCTGGGTAGAGTTGTGTCTATCCTTTTGTAATCTTTTTCCTATACTGTGTCATAATCTCTCTCTCTCTCTCTCTCTCTCTCTCTCTCTCTCTCTCTCTCTCTCTCTCTCTCTCTCTCTCTTGTTTTTGATTTTCACTATTTCATGATCAGAAAAAAGGCTGAGGCAAACTTGTTGCACACATCTGGGCATACATGCATAGAAATATAGATAGATAGATAAATATAGAGATAGAGAGAGAGGGAGAGAGGTAGAGAGAGAGTGAGCTGTGCAGCTAAAGATTTAATAAACAATCCCCTTCCACCAAATCTTTGGCTCATTAACTTCTTACACCTAGCTAGCAGAACTGGGCCCATGGGCTGCATCCATCCATCCATATCATGACTTCAGAATCAAGCCGCTCTCCACACCCCCCCCCCCCCCCCCCCACATCCCCATCCATAACTCATTTTCTGTCCTGCTGAAGCCATTTCTGTGTGCCCTCCACTTTCTCCTCTTCACCTCAACACAGGCTAGCTAATGGCCAGGCCAACCTATGTGCATGATTCATTAGATGGTAATGGACGTGGTTTCATTACTACTCTGCCGGGGTTTGAGTCAACAGACATAGTGCACCAGTTTCTCTGTGTCTGCCATTTAGCAGCCCCTCAAAATACCCATGCTCATCCTACCCTCTCGATGTTTGGGTGGGAGTAGGGAGTGAAGGGTGGAGGGGTAGGATGTTAGTGAGCGAGTTGCCAGACTTATATCTCATCTGGGTAGAGTTGTGTCTATGTTTTGTAATCTTTTTCCTATACTGTGTCATACTCTCTCTCTCTTGTTTTTATTTTCACCATTTCATGATCAGAAAAAGTGCTGAGGCAAACTTGTTGCACACATCTGGGCATATATGCATAGATAGATAGACAGATAGATGGATAGATATAGATATATATAGATGGATGGATAGAGAGATAGATAGGCAGATATATATATAGATATATATATATATCTATATATATATATGGAATTTATATAGCGCTGAATCTTGTAAAAAGACAAACAAATCGAAGCGCTTGCACTCAATCATTTACAGGCATGCAACTCTCCTTAAACATAATGAACAACAGATTTCAAAACCATGCGCGCACATATATATATATATATATATATATATATATATATATATATATATATATATATATATATAATTTAAAAAATTCTTTTATATCGAGGATAATGGAATAAGCACTTATGTGCTTTTTTTTACATTCAGTCCTACCAGGACTGGCCCCATGGGCTGCATCCATCCATCCATATCATGACTCCAGAATCAAGGGAGATAGATGGATATATATATATATATCTATCTATATATATATATATATATATATATATATATAGAGAGAGAGAGAGAGAGAGAGAGAGAGAGAGAGAGAGAGAGAGAGAGAGAGAGAGAGAGAGAGAGAGAGATGAGAGAGTGAGAGAGAGGGAGGGATGGAGAGAGACACAGACAGACAGACATACAGACAAACAAAGACAGACAGACAGACAGACAGAGACATGTGGAGGATGGGGTAACAGAGCATCACAGCAGCACAAAGCTTATTTCCATCAGCGCCATTAACGCTGCAATTGATAACAGATTGGGGAGCACAGCAGATGATTCACGCTTCATTAGTACAGCCACTCTATCTCTCCAAAGGCTGTCTTGTTGCCAGATGACTTACATCACTCTGGGATACCTTCCAACTCATATCACCAGAGCTGAAAGGTTCTGCTTGTGTCTACATGCTGTAACATTGGCGTAATTGTGTGTGTGTAACATATGCTATTCTAGTATACATACATTTACATTTCTTTTGTTTCTAAACCAGTCATGTTCCAAACATCGAGAAGGACATAAAAATGCCATTGAGTGGATATGAAGTTGTGTGGGTTTTTTCCTTATAAAAGAAAAACATATCAGTTTTTACTTTAAGTTTTTGGCTGTTTATAAAATTTCTGTCCCAAATATTGCAAAAAAAGAAGATAGGTTTAAGAGTTTAATTTAAGGAAATATCAATTATTTTAACGGTATTGCCAGACAACCAAATTTTGCTGAACCATGTAACACTTAATTTACTTTATCAAGCTGAAACATTTGATCAAAGCAACAATGAAAACAAGAAGAAAGTAGGTCACAAGGTCAGGAAAAGTAAACACACAGCAAGGATATTTAACACCACACAGGCACTCCTCTCTCAGATTAGCTGCTCCCCTCCCCCCTTGGGGATGCAGGGAGGGGCGGAGTTGGGGTGCCAGTATAGATAGCTTTCACATGTTCTGGAAATTCTGTTCTAGGAATTCACTCTTTTCTACCTTCTCTTACTTTTTATCTTGCTCTTGTCACCACCTTTTGGTCTATTGTCTGCCTTCTTGGTCCATTCTCCTGCTCTTTTTCCCCCCAGAAAGATAAAATATACCATTTTCTCCCATGCCAAAGTCAGATGCATAGGGCCTGACTTGTCAGGCGCTTAATGGCAGGGCAACGCATTTTCGCTCATATGACAGACAATATCATTTACTGTCTGAGCCTTTGACGAGCGTTTGACAATAACAAAGTAGAGCTAATTAACAGAAATAAATGGTTTTAAAGCCATATGAAATGAGAATCACTGCTGCAATAAGTGATAGGGGTGAAAAACACGTCAGAAACTAAGCTGTTCATGGCAGGGAAACCACTACCTACCTTAACATTGACTGAGCCCACTAGTCAGATCTCATTAGTCCAAAATTGATACATGATGGCTTCCAACAGGCAGATCGCAGTGACTGGAACCGTGTCCTGTGTTCCAGCATTGTTCCCTTGACCCAGCTGACCCGGTCACTGGGGACGATCAGATTTCACGCCTGAGTTGTTTACACTGAAGTGGTCATCGTACAAGCGCAGATTATCTCTGAACTGTCCGTGGTCTCGTGAAGAGTAATGGTGAATGTGAGGATGGTGTTTTTGCCAATAAGATGACTGAGAGAGTAGGGAAATAATGATTTGCAGAGAGAGAGAGAGGAGAGGGGAAAAGAGAGAGAAGGAGAGGGGAGAGAGTAGAGGAGAGGGAGAGAGAGAGAGAGAGAAACCCCAAAATGATGATGATTTTTTTCCATGCCCCTCTGCCAATCTTTTCCTTCTCTTTGTCTTCTGATGATGATGGTGATGATGATGGCAATGGTGTCGAAATCATCATCATCTACTACTACTACTACTACTACTACTACTACTACTACTTACTACTACTACTACTACTGCTACTACTACTACTACTACTACTACTACTACTGCTGCTACTACTACTACTACTACTACGACTACAACTACGACTACTACTACTACTACTACTACTCCTTCTCCTTCTTCTTCTGCTGCTGCTGCTGCTGCTGCTAGCACTCCTACAACATTAACATCAACAACAGCAACAAAAACAGCAATAGCAACAACAACAACAACAATAACTACTACTACTACTACTACTACTACTACTACTACTTATTTTCAGTTAGGACTCGTGATATTTTCTGACTGACCATTAGAATAAATTGTTTGTTTTTCTTCCCATTCGCTGTCTACACTACTGAAACAGTTTGTACCCTCCAGTTTCCCCCCCCCCCCCCCAGCCCTCTCGATCTCTCTCCCCTGCCATATGTGGGCTAATGGTTTATGTGCATGATTCATTAGATGACCATCCATAGCCGTGGATTCGTTATTATTCTACAGGGACCTTTTATCAAAAAACACAGTGCACCAGTGTCTAAATGCCATTTAGTTATTCTTTTTCTTGTTCGCCCAACGCTCAGACAGCAACTATAGCTGTCTGTCATATTCAAACAAAAACGCGCTGGGCTGCCGTCAAGCGCCTGACAAGTCAGGCCCAGTACATCCGACTTCTGGAGGGAGAGAATTGTTATCTGTTAAGTCATTCTGAACAAAAAGGTAGGAGCATGAACCAAAGAGGCAGAAAATAGACGAAGAAGGATGTGTGCCAGGAAGATTAAAAAACAACAACAAGACAGAAACAAAGAGAGGGATAGAAAAGAGGGAATTCCTAGCACCGAATTTCCAGAAGGAGGGAGCTATTTGTACTGACAGGCTCCTGGCATTCCCACAGGGGAATTTTGTTTTCAGTCATTGTTATTAATTTATTCTTATTAATGCATTATCTTATTTTATTGTTTTAATTGTTATTTTATTCTTTAATGTCGAGGATAATGGAATAAGGGCTTGTGTTCTTTTTGAGTATTCAGTTCTCCTGTGTATGCGGTTTTGTAAATTTTGTCATCTGTTCCCACCAGGCACAAAATAGCCTATTCTTCCCCGTAATAGTGAGTTGTAACTGTGAGGGAAGTGTTCTGTGTGCGTTGGAACACAGAACCTTGGTTTATATAGTCTCGTTCTGAAGAGTGAGTGTTTGTGTGTGTCTATGTGTGTGTGAGCGTGTGTGTGTCCCACAGGGGAATTTTGTGTTTGAAAGATGAGGTCAAGTCACCCTTCATGGTCCCTAGTGTGGGCGGATCGGGGGAGGGTGGAGCGTGGAAAAAGGGGGCGTGAGTGGTGGATTGTAGTATTACAATTTCCAAGTGTGGGGCAAGGGGGAACAGG
>CM054147.1:65890188-65895188 GCA_028751875.1 Rapana venosa
ATCGAATAAATTGCAGTGGTGAATTATGATAAAACTATTGCTGCAAGCAAACTATCCATTAATATAAATTTGCCAAATAGTCCACTACAAGGCCAACTGTTAAAATGCATGCACATCAAATACGAATTGCGTTCATCTTACGATCAAGACAAACCCTTACTTAAAACAAAAACCTGGCAGCAATCATTAATTAAATATAAGGACAACAGTAATAGAACCAGCCAAAGGTAAAGCAAAAATCTACAATTATTATTTTTCCATTCAAACATAGATGATAGAAAGCACCCCTCTATCTTCATCCCACTGTAGAAATTTTTTTCTTGAGCAGACATGAAAAGCCTATTAACACGACCAGGAACTGGCTACAGTCATTCGCTTGAATGTTTTGTTAAATTTCACGTACCTGGGAAGGAGGGGGGATTCTTGAAAAGATAAATGTTAAAATCTTTAATTCTTACGAGCTAAATATAATTTCAGAATGAAATGATTGCGGCGTTAAAGCCTCCGAACTCAGTGTGACAAAGTAAACAATGATGAGGGGAAAAACCCGGGAAAGGAACCCCCTGTTTTACAGTGATGCTGCTGCCCCCCTAAACCAGCCTGTCACATTAGATAGCTGTCATTTGAGTTGGGTGTTTTCGAGGTAGGGCAAAAACCCAGAAATGCGCTTTGTTCCGCCATGTTCATTTGACCCATGACCCGTCCCAAGGCTCATCTATTTCACACTCGAGAGGCTTCCTCTCGTCGTCAAACGTCGACTGCAACTTTGTTGTCTGTCACGTGACGAAATATTTGGGCTCCCTTAAAAGCGCCTGACAAGTCAGGTACAGTAGCACTACGACTTAAACAGGGGAGATAATTAGATATTCAAGTTTTTCGGGGGAAAAAAAGGGAAAGAGAAATGGATGAAAAAGACAGAACATAGAAGGGAAGGCCCGGGGGAAAAAAGGGAACAAGGCAAAAAAAAGGTAGAGTAAAAAAGAGGAAATTCAGCACAGAATTTCCAAAAGGTGGGAATGTTATTCAACTGACAGTGGAGGAAGCGGTTGCAAAAAAACTCAATGGGCCCCCCGGTTATAGACTGCAAGACCAGCGAAGTAAGATGGGAAAACTAAAGAATGGGGTAACTTCAATTTCAATAAATAATATTTTATTTTTCTGTTAACGTTAATGATAGGAAATTTAACTCATTACCTAAAAAAAAAATACGCAGTTTGTTTATCTGCATCATTCCTTCAAATTCTTCTATGTTCCCCTTCTCTATTTTTGTGTTTTGCTTTCCAAATTTAAGGCCCCTTTAACTATTTCTCAGGGCATGAATCCCAAAGAAAATCCATGATTATTTCAAGCTTGAAACATGCTTCCCACTGAAATGAAGCATCACAAAACTATTCTAGGACAATTAAAATGTCTGTGAGAAATATTGATTGTTTTCAAACATATGCACGAAACAACAGACTTTTCCCTGTTAGCGAAATAAAGCCCAGCGTGTATCACGAGATAATCTTTCAAGCAAAATGCCTGTAGCACACTTTAATAAAGGAAAAATATCAAACCCTCGCATAGGCTTTTATGATCAAGTAGCACGCGCGACATGTATCCCTTATTGATTCTCCTCAACGTCGGAGACGTATATGAATTTATATTATTTCTTAACACAATTCCTTGCTTTTAAAATTAACTGAACATTTTATGATTATTTGATATAAATATCTTTTACCAAAATCAGGTTTTTTTGAGTTTTGACAAAACGTTCATTTTTAAAAGCTAAAAATTTAAATTGGGGTAGATAATAAAAATGCTTGCTTTTATACAAAGGAAAAGGTGTCCCAAACCTATAAGATCGTACAGGAGCAAGGCGTCAGAGACCTCACTTCTCTAGGGCCAGCATATTGAGTGCAGCGCCCACCTCATCTCCCTCGTTGCTTTACCTTCCCTGACCCTAAAGAGGCAGGTACCCATTTATAGCTGGGTGAACTGGGGAACTGTACTGAAGCCAAGGCGCGCAACCGGTCACCCATCCAATGGTAACCACGCTCGATGCTGCTTAACCTTGGGTGGGGGAAAGCAAGTGCTCCGACCACTGAGCTATCCAGTATTTGTTAAGCAAGCAATAAAACCAATTGTTGCGAAAATGAGGTTAGCTATCTTTTTTTTATCTCCAAAACTATTTTCACCAATTATTTTCTCTACTCCTCCAGCTCTAAAATTGTTTCTGGATGTCTCTTTTTGAACAATCTCATGTCAAAACATGCCTTCTATCAAATAGAGGAAAGGGGCAATATTCCATATCTATCACATGAAGTTCATAAACAGCCTATGTGACTATTTCCCATATTAAGTGTTTTAGAAATAAGATTTAGGACAGCAGTCCTTATTAAACAGAAAAATAACATAGGCAGAAAACAACACACGAACACTTGAGACAATTATTTTGAAAAGTTCCGAAATTGAAATGAGATAGAACAAAAGCCTGGATTTTCATGTTCAGTAAAAAAGCTGAAACTATATCAGTTGGGAGGAAGGAGATTATTAAAATAGCTGGACTGTCTCGGTGTTCATCCAGCCAATATTTTAAAGACAAGCCAAAGGTTTCGATTTTTGGAGAGAGAGAGAGAGAGAGAGAGAGAGAGAGAGAGAGAGAGAGAGAGAGGTGAGAGAGAGAGAGAGAGAGAGAGAGAATCTGTGGCAACAAATTGGAAGTGGGAAGAACGTGTCCATGCTCAAACGTGGATGGATGGACCAGAGCTGGCTTGATTACCTCCATTGTAGGCCACAGGAATGGCTGCTGAGGTCTAGGGAGGGACACACAGGGGTAGACAGCCTGCCTTCAGAGAGAGAGAGAGAGAGAGAGGAATGAATTTGAGTTAAAGAGGGTAACGACAAAAGCAGGCATGCTTTTTTTACAACCACCCCCATGGGGACAGCCCCCCCCCCCCCCCCCCCCCCCGTTCCTATACACACACACACACACACACACACACACACACACACACGCACACACACACACACACACACACACGCACGCACACACACACACACACACACACCTTAAAAAGACACCCCAAAACAAATACAAAGCACATAAACCCCCTACAGGAATACACACTTTTGTATGAAAACATCAAATCATCCAAACTGTAAGAAACATATTCTTATAATATTATGATGTTTTGATGTTACTTCTCTCCCTACAATTCTGTAAATGCTGAGTGCTTAGTTTGTTGCTTGTACCACTGTTTTGTTTTGATCGTATGATGACTACAGTGCTGGCAAACTTATACTCTCGGCTTTTGTACCTTACTAGTCTTTTTGTGAACATGTTGGGCTAATGACAGGAATGGAATGAGAGTTTGCAAAGTTGCAGTCTTTGACAGAATCACAGTAAGTAGCTCACACAAGAATCATTAGCATTAGGAAATATCCATTTTTGATAATACAATACAAGCAACAGTACAGACTACATTGCTGAGCACATTTGTCTAGTTATTTAACTGGTACCTTTAGTGTACTTCCAAAAACCAGTATACAGGTACTTTTATTGCCTTCTGCCTCAGCCAAAATAAAAACCCAACAAAAAACCCCAAACAAAAACAAAACGAAACAAAAAAAGAAGAAACAGAAAAGATGCATAACAAAATAATCAAATACTACATGGAAACATTTTCACAACCCAGTTACAATCATGCAAGTGGAACTTGGGAGTGACCGAAAAAAACACCAAGGAGCAGATAAGATTGCTCACACCACCAGAGCGCAAAAAAGCCTACCCGTCCGATCTCGTTAGTTATCATTCCCCTTTGTATTGGCAGCCAACGCATGGGGGTCTAGCAACCGGAACTAGTTTGGTTTGTTCCGCCATGTTCATCTTACCAGCTAACCTTGTAACAGGGAACGATCACGTTGAACGCTTGAGTTGCTGATGTTGATGTGATTATTTTCTTGAAGATAATAACTCCTTCTGTATATCGTTGAGGACATAGTAGTGGAGGAAAACGAGTGCAGGAAACCTCTTACAACTTTTCAATCGTTTTGAAGAGGATTTATCAAAGATTGAATTTAAAGAAAAAACACAAGAAAATAACATCTTTCATTAACACTATATTAGGCTCTTTTTAAAAATTAAAGAACCACGCCTTTGGTACAGTCCTTAAATCGAAGAGCTCCACTGGGACTGTAATATAATCAAACCCAAAACCATACCTGCCGCTAAAATTTAATCAGAGTCCATAGTATTTTACCATGAGGCAAACTAAATGGCCAAACCTCTACCATCGTCACTAACACTACTACCACCCCACCACCATCGCCACTACTACTACTACTGCTGCTGCTGCTGCTGCTTGTGCTACGATTACTTTGAAAAAATGAAACTATGATTTATAAAGCGCATTGAAATCTTGCTTCTGACCAATGGTTAGGTATCGCGGGTGTGTGCGTGCGTGCGTGCGTGTGTGTGTGTGTGTGTGTGTGAAAAGTTAAGATCAAAATTGAGTAAGCAAAACAAACGGGTTTTTTTCCATTCAGCAATCCACCAATAATTTTTGAAGAGGAAAGCAATCTATCATTACGCAGTCACCATCGTTAAAACCAATAGTAATAACTTGATGATGAAGAAGATGATGATGATGATGATAATGATAATAATAATAATAATAATAATAATAATGTTGGTGATGACAAAAATAATACCAACTTTAATAATGAAAAAAAAAGTAAAAACTGAACCCACATTATAGCATCACAGCTACGTGTGTGTGTGCCTGCCTGCTTGTGTGTGTGTGCGCGCGCGCGCCCGTGTGTATGTGTTCATATGTGCGCACGCACGCTCGCGCGTTCGCGTTCGCGCGTATGCGTGTCTACAACAGATATTGCTGCTGGCTGCTATACCACGATTCCTAACGGCCACAAAAACGTCAGACCGTAAGCTGTTGTTTCTCTCTCTCTCTCTCTCTCTCTCTCGCTCTCTCGCTCTTCTCGCTCACTCGCTCTCTCTCTCT
>CM054147.1:65900188-65902688 GCA_028751875.1 Rapana venosa
CCTTTTCATTATGAGGTTGAATGCGGGAAAAGAAAATAAAGAAAGATAAGAGGAAGTTTATAATTGTTTTTAATTATAATAAACTAAGGATGTTGGCAGTTTAAAATCTTAAGTTTGAATATTTCTTTGATTTTGTAGCTTCAGAAGATTGGATTGAAAATATTTGAAATATGATATTTCTTCTCAAGTCTCAAATAAACTTTGAAAGTGACAAACTTTGATACGAGGTACTGAAAATAAATTGTACATGTTCTAGTTTTTGTCAAAGACGCTTTCTCGCTTGTGTCCAACTGATGAAACTTATAAGCAGTTTTACCTTTGGAAAAAAAGCATCTTATCACAGATCAATGGGACAAAATCATATAGGTCTATACAGAGTTTGCAGCAACGACAAATACAACAACAGTCATAGAATAAGTTCCAGAGCAACATTTCCTTTCTCTACTTTCAGAGTGGCGAAAAATCCCAAGCAAATATATCTGTAAAAAGTAAATATGGACAGTTGCCAGAATGTACCACCACAAAGATATGTACACTTTTTGCAATGAAAAATATCAACTAGAGTTGTTTCTACATGTGGCCAAAACATTTGTAAACTTCTTAAGTTGCATGTGCACACACATAAAATACCAATCATCACACACAGGAAACAAGACTCCCAATTTTATTTACTATGTAGCTTCTTAAGATACATGTACACATACAAAAACCGATCATCACACAATTCAAACAAAACTGCCAACTTTATTTACTATGTAACATCTCAAGATGCATACACATTCACTCACAGACTCAAACACAGATACAAACACACACACACACAACACACACGCATGCACGCACGCGCGCGCGCACACACAGAGACATACACACATACGCACGCACGCACGCACTCTCTCTCTCACACACACAATCATAAAACATGTAAAACAAGACTCCCAACTTGATTTACTATAATATAACTTCTTAAAATGCATGCACATACAGACACACGTACACGCGTACACTCGCACACACAACCAATCAACCAATCATCAAACATGCAAAACAAGACTCCCAACTTTATTTACTATATAACTTCTCAAAATGCACACAGATACACATACACACAAACTCACACACATTCATCAAACATACCAAAGAAGACTCCAAACTTTATTTACTACATAGCTTCGTAAAATGCAACACACACACACACACACGCACACAAGACACAGACACAACCACACACCACACACACACACACACACACACACACACACACACACACACACAAAAGATCATCATACAAGTTAAAAAAAGACCCCCATCCACTCCCTTATTCACAACACACCATTTTACAGATTCAAAGAGTCAGAGAGTCCTAAATAGCAACTCGCGCCAACTGACAGAGAATTCAGAATTCAGCATACAACCATCTATTTACTATGTAACATCTCAAGATGCATACACATACACTCACAGACACACACACACACACACACACACACACACACACACACACACACACACACACACACACACAACACACACACACACACACACACACACACACGCATGCACGCACGCGCGCGCGCGCATACACACAGAGACATACATACATACGCATCTACCCACCACCATCAGCATCTCAGTGCCTTTCCCTCTAGTAAGCTCTCTCTCTCTCTCTCTCTCTCTCTCTCTCTCTCTCTCTCTTCTCGGTTCTTCATCCCCGCTGCCTTATTCACAGTCTCTTGTATCGATTGCTTGGCTAGTCCGCTAGCAGACAGGGCTGGGCAGGACAGGGCTATGTGAACCATCGTCCCATAGGGGAGCAGACTTCTTGCGAAGTGGGGTGGGGTGGTGGGGGATGGTGGGGGATGGTGAGGGAAGGGGGTGGGAGGGGGGTGGGGTGGTAGGAAAGGAAGTTGGGATGAGAGATGTGGATTTTTGTGGTGGGGTGGGCACAGGAGAGAGAGTGAGTGAGAGAGAGAGAGAGAGAGAGAGAGAGAGAGAGAGAGAGAGAGAGAGAGAGCTATGGGTCAAGATCAAGTAGAATGAGTTTTTAGGTTTTGTTTTTGGTATGGTGTAGTGCTAGCATCAAGAGAAAAGTATTGGGAGAAAATAATAAAAAAATGATTTGGCAGAGAGATGGTGTGAGAGAGAGATAGATTAATGTAGAGACAGAGACAAATGTAACATAGAAAGAGAGAGAGAGAGAGAGAGAGAGAGAGAGAGAGAGAGAGAGAGAGAGAGAGAGAGAGAGAGGCAGGCAGACAGTCAGATAGACAGCCAGCCAGACAGGCACACATGCACACGCACACACATTTACACAGTACGTACAACACACACACACACACACACACACACTTCAAACTTGGGAAGAAGAAAGGGCAAGGCCAGGAATCGACACCCAGAACCTCACGGTTTCCTTGTTAGATTGGTAATTAATGTCTAAAATATTTAATCATCCTGCCACCTTTCTTCTTGTATGGATACATAATTATAACCTCTATTTATC
>CM054147.1:65905188-65920188 GCA_028751875.1 Rapana venosa
GCTGGCTGCTGCTGCTACTACTACTACTACTACTACTACAGCAGCTGCTGCTACTACTGCCACTACTGCTGCTACTGCTATTGCTGCTGCTACTACTGCTACTGCTGATACTACTACTGCTACTACTACTACTACTACTGCTACTACTACTGCTGCTGCTGCTACTACTGCTTTTGCTGCTGCTACTACTGCTGATACTTCTACTGCTACTACTACTACTACTGCTACTACTACTGCTGCTGCTGCTGTTACTACTACTACTACTACTACTACTACTATTGCTGCTGCTGCTGCTGCTACTGCTACTACTACTACTACTACTACTACAAGAGAGAGAGAGAGAGAGATGAGAGAGAGAGAGAAGAGAGATGAGAGAGAGAGTGAGAGAGAGAGAGAGAGAGACAGAGGCAGAGAGACAGACTCACTGAGAAACAGAATCAGACACACAGAAGAGATGCAACTAAACTCCTGAAGCCACAGCATTCATATTGTCACTCCTACAAAAGGAATCTACATTTTCTGATCAAGAAAATTCACCAGAGAGAGAGTGAGAGAGAGAGAGCGAGAGAGAAGAGCGAGAGAGAGAGAGAGAGAGAGAGAGAGAGAGAGAGAGAGAGCTACGTATGCCTTTCCGAGTTATAAGGAGTGCAAGCAAGGACTATAGGAGTCTGTATTTCTATTATCTTCTTGGTGTGGACCTTGTTTTATGCTTAAGTTCCATGATTGCCTTAATGTTAATAATCTACCCTTGTGTTGTTTTTGTTTTCTTCATAATTTGTTTTTGATGTCTCTTTTCATGATACTTTCATGATATAAACACGCTATATTCTTCGTTTTATGTTCTCTCGATGTAATGTGATCTTACAAAGCTGCCACTTATTTTTTATACATCATTTTTCTAGAGTACTTTTAATAAGCTTATGCTTGTTGTACTCATACTTCATGTGTTGCTGCTATATTATTTTGGTATAATAACATTCTGCTTGATTCAAAAGTTACCAAAGACATTTATCTATCTAGACACGAAATGATGTTAAGTACATTAGCTTCCAAACTATTACCTTAAGTGAACAGTAACAGCAGCTCTCAAGAAGAAGATGACATAATAATAATAATAATAACTGTAAAAAAGCACATAAGTGCTTATTCCATTATCCTCGATATAAAAGAATAAAATAAAAAGATAAAAAAATAAAAATAACATTTGTTGTACAATTTGCCTTGGCTATTTTTTTTTCAAAGACAATGTGTCAACAATCTACCTTTCTTGCTTCAAGTTTCCCCATGGAAAGCTTTATTACTTTTTTTGGAAATCCTTTAACGGGAAGCATGAAAACTGGTCAATGCCAGATGAGAGCTTACAATCAATAGCAACGAGTCACACATGTAGTAGGTGGCTTTTACTAAAAAGGCCTCCTGTCCACCAATGGCATTAGGCGGTCTGCTAAATGCTAATGCCTGTGCTCACTGAATGTGGGAGGTATTGAATTTCAGCCCTTGGGGCCATATACTGCTGAGGCATAAAATGCTTTCTCCATCCCCTTTACATAATTATCAGGACCAAAGTAAGTCATCAAGGACCAGTTAAGATTTTGTTATGTTTAGTGGTTCTAAACATGTTAAAATTAGGATAAATCAGCAAAGCTGTGCAAGCAGCAACAGTAGCAGTACATTAGTAGTAGTGGTGGTAGTAGCAGTAGTAGTAGTAGTGGTAGTAGTAGTAGTAGTGGTGGTAGTAGCAGTAGCAGTAGTAGTGGTAGTAGTAGTAGTAGTAGTGGTGGTAGTAGCAGTAGCAGTAGTAGTAGTAGTGGTGGTGGTAGTAGCAGTAGCAGTAGTAGTGGTAGTAGTAGTAGTAGTAGTGGTAATAGTAGTAGTAGTAGTGGTAATAGTAGTAGTAGTAGTAGCAGTAGCAGTAGTAGTAGTAGTTGTTGTTGTAGTAGTGGTAATAGTAGTAGTAGTAGTAGTAGTAGTTAGCAGCAGCAGCAGCAGTAGTAGTAGTAGTAGTAGTAGCAGTAGCAGTGACAGCAGCAGTAGTAGTAGTGGTAGTGATGGTAGTAGTAGTAGGAGGAGGAGGAGGAGGGGTAGTAGTAGTAGTAGTAGTAGTAGTAGCAGTAGCAGTGACAGCAGCAGTAGTAGTAGTGGTAGTGATGGTAGTAGTAGTAGGAGGAGGAGGAGGAGGGGTAGCAGTGGTAATAGTAGCAGCAGCAGCAGCAGCAGCAGCAGCAGGAGCAGCAGCAGCAGTAGTAGTAGTAGTAATAGTAGTAGTAGTAGTAGTAGTAGTAGCAGCAGCAGCAGCAGTAAAAGTAGTAGTAGTAGTAGTAGTAGTAGTAGTAGTAGTAGTAGTAGTAGTAGTAAAAAAGGTCACCTGACCCATCAACGAACAATGAAACGGAATGTCTGCAAAATGGCCTCTGTTCCCAGACTGTCCACTGCTCCCCCCAACGTAATCCTAGTGGACTCCAATACGGAGAAAACTCACCAGGAGAAAACTGAGAAGGAAGGGTCTAAAGCAGAACAAGGTGGTTCCGATGCCTCTAGTCTGAAGCCGGGGCATTTCTTCATGGCACTGACAGCCCTCCTGTCCTGCATGCTACACCGTCTTCCCTCCTTGTAACTGGCGGTGCCTACTGTGGAGAGGGGTCTTCTTGCAATGCAGAAACCTTCATTACCAAGGAACGGAATTCCTAAGAGTTCTAGTAAAAATTGCTTCACAGACCGAAATGACAAGACATCAGAGTGATTACAGATGATTCAATACATATGCACCATGTTTGTAATATCTGTTTGTTTAAACTATTGATTATTTATCATTGATTGCATGGCTGTGTAAGATTAGGTTGAATGCATGCGCTTTGATTTGTCTTTGCAAGATATAGCGCTATATCAGTTCCATTTATTATTATTATTAGTAGTAGTAGTAGCAGCAGTAGCAAAGACAGAAGCAGTAGTAGTAGTGGTAGTGATGGTAGTAGTAGTAGTAGTAGGAGGAGGAGGAGTAGCAGTGGTAATAGTAGTAGCAGCAGCAGCAGCAGCAGCAGTAGTAGTAGTAGTAGTAGTAGTAGTAGTAGAAGTAGTAGTAGTAGTAGCAGCAGCAGCAGCAGCAGTAGAAGTAGTAGTAGTAGTAGCAGTAGTAGTAGTAGTAGTAGCAGTAGCAGTAGTGGTAGTAGTAGTAGTAGCAGCAGCAGCAGCAGCAGCAGCAGCAGTAGTAGTAGTAGTAGTAGTTGTAGTAGTAGTCGTAGAAGTAGTAGTAGTAGTAGCAGCAGCAGCAGCAGCAGTAGAAATAGAAGAAAAAGGAGGAGGAGGAGAAGAAGAAGAAGAAGAAGAAGCAGAACAATAACAACAACAAGAAAAAGAAGAAGGGCTTTGGGGGAATGGTGTCAACCCTGATGCTAACTCCAGGGGAAGAGTCTCCTTGAATGGGCGTCTCGAACCTGGACTCAAATCCGGGCCATCAAGATCCTAAGCACAATGCTCTAGCCACCAGCTTATCCTGTTCCCCCCTTCAATTATACCTTACATGTCCACTCCCTAGTGAAACAAAATTATCAAATTAAATTCTAACAAGAGCTCTGATGATGAAGAGTGGGACTGCTCTAGTCTTGATGGGAGAAAACAATCGATGGGAACAAGTAGCACATGACATAGTTGTTTTTTTTAGGGAAAGGCCCCTGGCTGTTTGTTAATGACATTAGGCAGTGTGCTAAATGCTAATGACTGTATCCAATGAAAGGGAAAGGTATTGGAATTCAGCCCACAGGGACTATCCTATTGTCATAGCTGGAATGAGAGTAAGGTATGATTGTTTTTCAGTCCATACTCCTTATATATGATATATCTGTATGTGTGTGTGCATGTGTGCATGTGCGCGTGAGCGTGCATGTGTGCATGTGTGTGTGCATGCGTGCATGCATGCATGTGTGTATGTGCAAGCGCACGTGCATGTGTGTATGTATATGTAATCCAAATCAATAGAAACTCAGATTCGCATTCAATAAGAAAATAGTTGCAACTATATACTTCTAAGTGGACCTCTGTCACGGTTCTTGATGCGAAATGGTCCAGTAAACGAAACATCAAACAACCTTTTTCATAAGGATGCTGAAGAGGAAGCGTGAAAACTGGCTCATGCCATATGAGAGCAGGCAATCAATAGCAACGAGTCACACATGTAGTAGGTGGCTTTTACTAAAAGGCCTCCTGTCCATCAATGGCATTAGGCGGTCCGCTAAATGCTAATGCCTGTGCTCACTGAATGTGAGAGGTATTGGATTTCAGCCCCTTGGGCTGTATGCTATCCAGGCATAAAGATGAGAGATGCATTAATTTTTTGCCAATCCCTCTTTTGACTCAGGATCGAAATAGGCCAGTCTCTGAAGAAAACAGACATGGGCATCTATCTATCTATCTATCTATCTATCTATCTATCTATCTATCTATCTATCTATCTATCTATCTATCTATCTATCTATCTATCTATCTATCTATCTATCTATCTATCTATCGTTGTCTCTGTCTTTCTTTCTCTGTCTCTCTTTCACATATCACTAAAAATTAATGCAAATGGTAAATGACACCACCTAGATAACCAATGCAGGATGAAGCGCAAGAGCAAGAATGTAAACCAACCAACCAAATAGACCACTAAAGCACAGACATCACTCACATTAGAACAAAGCAACAAATGCAAAATAACTTCTTTTTTGTATGCAGAAGGCAGCAAATCAAACTGAATAGGAAAGAAATGGCAAGAATAAAAACAAAATGACATAAATTCACTAAGCACCCCCCTCCCTAAAGTCCTGCAGTTTTTAGTCCTCTGTAAGAAACAACACATGAATCCGAGTCATGTGCTGGAACACATGCATACTATCCTGCATACATAGCAGATATCATCCATCTCTGTTATAAAAAGAAGGAAAGGTAGCATCCCTTTGAAATAAACAACATGAAGTATGAGGCATTAAGTGTGTATTTGCAATTATCTCATGCACAACTTACTTTACTTTTACTTTTGTCTTCCGCTTATACTCGGAGGCGTGGAAGGGAGATATAGCTGTCTGTCGGCAGCGAGGCATGTAGCCTGGAGGAGGGACATGCTGTGGGCTTTTAGGGTGTCGGCCATGGAGCCCAGAGCCCACGGCTCACAAAGAGTAATAGTTCAGACACTCTCTATTCATTACATTGCTTAAATGAAGTGTAGGTTGGAAATCAAGAGTCTAACAGTTTAGTTACCTTTCTTTTGTTTTCACCATACAATGGTTTTTTTTGTTCCTCGGCTAGAGCTTCAAGATTCACCAATGGTGAGATTTTGCATATGCAAGCGTTTTTGCCCACCATTAAGATAGCTGCATTAGGACTTTGGGGATGTTGTCCGAACACAGCCTCAGTGTGCAAGCAGTTTTGAAAGTGTGTCAGCCATGCTTGCTGGTGCACAATAGCCTACTCTTCTGAAAGGCAGAAATGGTTTTTAACATGCAGGCAAGATGTTCTGCATGCGTTCATACATGGGACCTCAATTGAAAGTCTCATTCAACAGACTTTTCGGGCAGTGGAGTTGGTACTGATGTTAGATCCAGTAGAAAAAAAATCCTCTTGAATGGGTGCCTTGGTGGTGTTAACCGAGGCCGTCAGATCACTTGTGTAACGCTCTAACCAGTAAAATATTCCACCCCTACCCCCATCCATCTAGTATTATAATGTTAGGTAAAAAAAGATCATACAAAATCCACCTCACGTGCATGCTTTCAAATGTAGACATTATCAAATTAAATTTCTGCAGCCCTAATCAGGGAAAGTGAGATCTGCTCTATGCTGGAAGAGACAGAAGGATCGATAGCAGCAAGTGACATATGATGAAGATGGCCTTTAGCTAAAGGCCCCCAGCCCATTAATGAAATTAGGATGCCTGCTAAATGCTAATGCCTCTCTCTACCCACTGGGACGCGTCGAGTGTAGACTTTTTTGCTCCTGGCATTGCGTATCATGAATACATGGTGAAGAGTGAAAGTTTGATATTGTCTCTGCGTACTTGTTTTGTTTTGTGGTCTGTTGGTTTTGTTTTGTGTTCAGTCTCCTGAACTCCAATTGTGTTGATCTTTTGAAAAAGCGCAAAGTTTTATTCTGAAACATCTTCAGCATTGAAAAGAAGCCTCGCAGTGTGAAAAGAAATGTCACAACAGTGAAATATTGAGTTAGTCAGCAAATACATTTTGAGGCTAACATTTTCCTACAAGACAGGCCAGCATGTATAGGCAGAAGCAATCAATAGCCCTTATTGGCTGTGGAAGATAAATCAACATAATTTCATACCCACACACTTACCCACACAGGGAAGCATACACAACTCAAGAGCAATCATATCATGCAGGTCATATGGTCAGTTGTTCATAATGTATTGTGATGCCTCTTTAGTATTGAAGCAATAATTATCTGTTCTAAACTACAGCAAGAGATGGAGCTTGGGACTACATATCCTTTTAGATAACTTTATAAAAAGTTTTTTATGTTTTGCTGGTGCATGTTATATGACATTCCTGTCCTGTTCTTCCCTAATCACTCATTTCCATCTCTTTGCCTCAGCCATACCCATAGTCATTATGTCGTATCCTCAGGGTCAGAAGTCCACAGGGACTGGATAATGGTTCATGTACTTTGTACATTATCTCCATGTGTGCAGACCTCTGTCTTTTTTGCCATCTTTGTTTTCATTTTTATGAGTGTTTTCTATTGAACAATCACACATATTTAATATTGAAGTTATGTAGGTCCCATGTGTGAATGCACCCTGAGGTTCTGGGTTCAAATTCCAGCCTCACCCTTTCTTCCCAGTTTGACCAGAAAATCGAACTGAATGTCAAAGTCCTTCGGATGAGACTATAAACCGAGGCTCCGTGTTCGAACGCATGCAGAACATCTTGCGCACACGTTAAATCCTGTTCCGCTTTTCGGAAGAGTAGGCCATTGTGTGCCGGTGGAAACAGATGACAAAATTTACAGAACCGCATACACACGGGGACTGGATGTTAAAAAGGTAATTGAGTGCTTATCCCATCATCCTCGATATAAAAGAATAAATAAATAAATAAAACATACATGTTAAAATCTGCTCAGCGTTTTGGAAGATTAATAATAATAATAATAATAATAATCATACTGATAATAATATATGGGATTATATAGCGCTGAATCTTGTAAAAGAAACAAATCGAAACGCTTGCACTCAATCATTTACACGCATGCAACTTTCCTCAAATAACATAAGATATTTCAAGTTTATGCACACACACACACACACACACACACACACACACACACACACACACACACACACACACACACACACACACACACACACACACACACACACACACACACACAGGTGGTGGTGAAGGAGGTGAAGGATGCTGTTGAAAAAGTAGGAACATATATGAGGGGAAAGTGTCAGGTAGGAAATAAGTGCGTTTTGAGGCTGGATTTGAAGGCATCAAGTGAAGGTTTTTGGCAAAGTGAAAGAGGAAGTTCATTCCAGGTGGATGGACCAGAAACAGAGAAAGAGCGACAGCCAAGACATTCATGCTGATAAGAATGGATGAAAGTGTATAAAGACAAAAAACAAATGCACACTGTTGTTGTGTTTAGTCATAATCCCCCTAATAGCGGCAACAACGGTCAAACAAACAAAACTCTCACCATAAGCAAATCTCAGAGCTCTAGCTGAGGAATGAAAGCAAAAATACCTATAACAAAAAGGTCGACCAACAAGAACAATTATTCTGCCTTTATTATGACAAAGATTCTTTCAAAAATATGGTCTGTAGATAATTAATTTACAGATATAATGTAAGATACCGATTACCCAGTTGATCATTACAGTTCATAACATACGATAATACATATTCAGGGGATCATCACCACAGGGTGGATCTATGACACTGAATACCTGGGTGGTTATTATGGAGGTGATCTATGATAGCTTTACATGCCTGAGGGTCAGAGTAGTGGAGGTCGTTACTGTCGTCTGCCACTCCCTGCTTTGCACTTTGTGGTGTTAGTGTCCTCATTATATACACCAGAAATCCCTGATGGTTTGTTGCAATGACTGGCTAAGTGAGACGGGAGAGGAGAACATAATGCTTTGGGCACATTGTCTACATCATTGTTATACTCTTATTTCATCTGAAGTTTATGTACATGGGGAGTGATAAGGGTGAGGAATAATGAATATGATAACATTGTAATAGCCATTTCATTCATTGAAAGTGCACTGTCTGCTATGACATGAAATTTCAAATACCAGAGAGGGAGAGAGAGAGAGAGAGAGAGAGAGAGAGAGAGAGAGAGAGAGAGAGTTCATCTATGTGTGTGTGTGCGTGCGGATAATCATAGGGAGTAGTAGAGGAGTTGTGTGAGTATTGCATGGAAGGTGTCACTCATAAAAACAAACATGCAAACTAACAGACAAGCTCTTCAAACAAACAAGGAAAGAAAGAAAAGAAGAAAGAAAGAACAACAAACATCCACAACACATTTTTATCTGGGCAAATCTATGATATCTGATCATAATAGAAACAGCCTCATTGTCTGAGGAAAGAAATAATTCTTAGTAGGCCCATTTACTTTACTGATGCTAAGAACAACACTATTATCACATCACAGGGGTACAGTGGTTTCTCATCCATAATTTTTTTAAATGTCAGGAAACCCACAAACAATGGTACATGTTATGGACATCTAAGTGACATAAACATCACAACATCAAATGAAAGTTAAAAAGGTAAAGGTGTCCCATAACCTATGTGGTCGTACAGGAGCGAGGCATCAGCGACCTCAACTTCTCAAGGGGCCAGCATATTGAGGGCAGTGCCCATCTCCTCTACCTAACTGTTTTACCTTCCCTGACCCTAAAGAGGGCAGGTACCCATTTACAGGTGGGTGAACTTGGGAACTATAGTGAAGCTAAAGCGCACAAACGATCACCAATCCAATTGGTAACCATGCTCGAGGCTGCTTAACAATGGCAAGGGGAAAGGGGAGTGCTCTGACCACTGAGCTACCTACAATCAAATACTACCACAAAAAATACCTACAAAACATTTAATGAGTGATTTAACAAAAGAAAGAATTCTCAACACATGGCAAGTGGTAATACTGTGGAAACAGTTAAGGATTTCCTGGCCCTTCTTCTTATTGACAATGAACTGTTTCTCTTGTCATTTCTTTACTTAACGGTCTTTCCCCATTCTAACTCCCTGAAGAGACAACACCTACAGCAGCCACCACTTTGTATGTGTGTGTGTGGGGGGGGAGGGGGGAGTGGACAGCAAACACACGTCAGGGTGCTGTGCAGTCCGTTCTAATCCAGTTAGCTTAGGGCCTAGTGAAAGGAATGAAATAAAGTTGTCGGGGGTGTTTTGTTGACAATGTAACACGTTGTGGTGTGGATGCATGGAAGTGGGTTGCTGTTTTTATTTCCACTTCCCTGAAGCTGTCTTCCGTTTTGCCTTTTTTGTCTCTCTGTCTGTCTTTCTGTCTGTCGGTCGGTCTGTCAGTCTGTCTGCCACACACATACACACACGCGCGCGCACGCGGGCGTACACACATACACTTACACACACACACACACACAAGCTCACACATGTACACACAAACACACACACATATACACACACGTGCGAAAGTCTTTGTTTTTGATACATCTTAATCACTTTACATAGCCCAGTTTTTACATTCCTTCAAGGTTCTGTTAGATAGTTTTCCTTGTTATTTTTTGTATGTGTTACATTTGCGGTTTAAGTTTACACCGTTAAACCACATATCTTTCCTTACTACGTTCTTTTTTTCTTCTTATTCATCCTTTATTTTCGTCTAATATCACCAATAACGAACAGACGTTAGATACAAGAACAAAACTAATGAAGGAACACATGGAGAGAGTGAGAGAGTGAGACAGAAAGAGAGAGAGACAGAGAGAGAGAGAGGATGAATGAAGGGTTTTTATTTAGAGGGTCATGGCATAAGCAAACATACTTTTTTTACAACCAGCCCTCTGGGCAAAAGAACACCAAAAAAGAACTCAAACAAAAACATCTGAACCAAACAACAAATAACACAATTTTGTTCAAAGAAAAAGAGAAAAAATGAAATCATCGAAAAAGTAAAGAACATAATTATTGTAAGCATATAACTTTTAAAAAATGACAAGGAGAGAGATAGAAAGAGAAAGAGACAATGACAATGACAATAGAGAGACAGAGAGAGAGAGAGAGAGAGAGAGGAGAGAGAGAGAGAGAGAGAGAGAGAGAGAGAGAGAGAGAGCGAGCGAGAGAGAGAGAGAGAGACACACACACACACACGCACACACACACACACGCACACCACACACACACACACACACACAGGTAGACAGACAGACAGACAGGAAGATTCATAAATGGGTACCTAATATATAAAGGAGCCTCCATTTTCCATAGGAACATCAATATGGTGTTTATGCAACGACAGATCAGATAATAATATTTTGTCAGCGTATACACATTCTTTGACAGATAACGCTGCTCCCCACTTCTCTGTCTGTCTGTCTGTCTGTCTGTCTGTCTGTCTGTCTCTCTCTCTCTCTCTCTCTCTCTCTCTCTCTCTCTCTCTCTCTCCACTCCACTGTTAACTGATGGCAGCAGCAGCAACAGCAGCAGTGGTTTATGCAAAAGATTCACAGATAAAAGAGGTGGAAGTCATCAGCATTCATGGAGGCCTGTCTCAGAGACGTATACCTTGTGATCAACAGACAGATAAGATGTCTGTTCCTTCCCTCTCTCCAGATGACCCAAAACCTTAGGGCAGTGGTGTGTGGTGGTGTCCTTAACTAGTTTCTGGTTGCTAACTGGATTATGACCTTCAACTGCGCAAACCCTGTCCAAAAATATCTGGAAATTATGTTCAAACTGCTTTAGCACATTGTTTTCCATCAGCACAGCGCTTTGATTTGTTTTTTACAAAATATAGCACTGAATAAATTCCATTTATTATTATTATTGCTATTAATAATATTATTAATATATTTTTCTTATTCTTAATCTTGTTCTTACTACTACTACTACTACTACTACTACTACTACTACTACTACTACTACTACTACTACTACTTACAAAAACAACTATAATAACTGCAATAGAAAGATAATGCATAAATAAAAACTAACTTGAGACTACAATACTAAAGCGAGCACTCCCTACCTTTCCGGCTGGGGGGGGGGGGGGGGGGGGGGGATCTGTTCTTTTGTCCAGTTTGCACGCTCACAAAGACAATACGACATGTTCAGATTTGGGATCGTGTGTCTTGCAATTTGCAGTCTGTGCATTGACAGCCAACTGGTGAAGGAAAGGAGAAGGTAGGTAAGTTTCCACAGACAGTTTCTAGACCTAACGGGGTAGAGTTAATTAAAGATCTCCATTGAGTCTGTCCACTTTATGACCAAAACCACTTTAAGACACAACAACCTTGACAAGAAGAGGGTTACCAAGGATGACATTTACCCATCTTTCTATATTTTTTTTCAAGGGCCTTAACCTGGCACTATTGCATTTGCATGCTCAGAATGAGTGGTTTTCCTCCAGTCAGCAAGAGCAAGTTTGGCTGACATTATGTTCCATTGGGGTTACATCGTTTCTGATCAGGGTATAGCCCAACTCTGTATTTATCCCTGTGTGCGAACGCACGCAGAACATCTTGCTCACACGTTAAATCCTGTCCCTCTTTTTCGTAAGAGTAGGCCATTGTGTGCCGGTGGGAACAGATGACAAATTTAGAAAACCGCATACAGACGGGGACTAGATGTAAAAAAGCACATAATTGCTTATTCCATTATCCTCGATATAAAAAAATTAAAGAAAAAAAATAAATTAAAAAAATTATTCCAGGCATGCTGTTTCCTTTTATCTTCCGGATCATGCCATTTTTATTCTTTATAATTATACCATTTTTGTGTGGACAGCATAGCTCAGTGGTCAGAGCACTCGCTTTCCCCAAGCCAAGCGTAAGCAGCATGGAGCGTAGTTACCAAGTGGATGGGTGACCGTTTGTGTGCCTCGATTCAGTACAGTCTCCCAGTTCACTCAGCTGTAAATGGATACTTGCACTCTTTAGGGACAGGGAAGGTAAAGCAGCGAGGGAGAGGAGATGGGTGCCGCCCTCAATATGCTGGCCTCTGGAGAAGCTGAGGTCTCTGATGCCTCTCTCTCCTAAGACCACGTAGGTTATGGAAAAAACTTCACCATACTGTTTGTTTGCTTTATTTCAGTTGATCACGAAACATTTGTGTTTCTTTGTGATGTACAGAGAAGCACAAAGAAACTCAAATGTGTCATCGTCAACTGGAGTAAAGAGAACAAACGGTATAATTATGGAGAACGCACACAGATGCACTGAGAAACACAAACTGATGAGTAAAATCAGCCTTTGATGTACATGGTTATAGTCAACGGTGATGATGGAAACAATAATGATGAAGACTACTACTACTACTACTACTACTACTACTACTATGACGACGACGACGACGACGACAAAGACTACGACAACGATGGTGACGACTACAATGACGACGACGATGATGATGATGATCATCTAGCCGTTGTACTTTTTATCACAATTATTGTTGCTGCTTTAAGCTATGTAAATAAAGCATGCACACACAAAAAAACACACGTTTTAACTCTTTTTCTGGGGGGTGGGGAGAGGAGGGGGAGGGAGGTTGTCAGACTTTTGTCTGCCTTTTCTGCCTGCAAACACATTCTCTAAAACACAAACAATCCAATTATAGTTTTATTAACTGGTAGTCGGGAGCCAAACCTGTCCTGAGCTGGTCTGAACAATCAACATCACGCATAAAAAAGAAATCGGTTTTCACCAATTAGCCTCTCGTCCATTAAAAGCATTAGGCAGTCAGCAAAATGCTAATGCCTTGTGCCCACTGAACATGAACAGTGTAAGAATTGGGCCCTGGGGAATGGGCATTGTTAGCATGCGATGGACGTTGCATATTTTATAATTTCTTAGACTTCGTCATTTGTTTGCTCACATAGTCCGATTGGATTGGTGACAAAAACGTCTTGCAAAACATCTCATGAAATGAACAAATTATACGCTCTATAGAATAGGGAGAGCTCGTTCATTTGGCTTGATAAAGGTATTCTGAATTTAAAAGCAATACCAAGTTGAATACCCATTAGGCTTGGTATGGAAGTTCTTTGATATAAGTGTCTTGTAACATCAAGCCTATTGTATCTATCAGGGTTATGATCCCCAGTAGTTGTTTGATATTAATTGTTAACAGTTCTTATACAACAAAGTGCAGCTCTTAACAATTAATATTCGTTACTTGTACTGAGGACTCTTAAGCGAGCGCATGTGTTGCTTTACAAGATTCAGCGCTATATAAATTCCAAACATTATTATTATTATTATTATTATTTCATTATTATTATTATTATTATTATTATTATTATTATTATTATTATTATTATTATTATTATTATTAGTATTTCATTATTATTATTATTATTATTATTATTATTAAGTGAAAACGAGGACTGATAAAATGGCAAGGATTGGCAAAAAGATGAAGACTGTTGAAAAGACCTACAGACTGTTCTAGAAGCAACAGCTCAAAATGCTCACAAGAGATGTGAGAATGGGATTTCAAGACTCAAGACTCAAGAATACTTTAATGTCTTAACTAGAGAGGATATGAAAAATGCTAAAATGAAATTTGACCAATATTTTTTTCAAGAGAGATAACTATAACCGACTTTATTGTGTGCCATCAGCAGTGTGCCCCCCCCCCCCCCCCCTCCACCCCTCTCTCTCTCTCTCTCTCTCTCTCTCTCTCTCTCTCTGTCTCTTTGAGAATGGATGTCAGAGTTCAATGTCAATTTTCTATTTATAGGCAAGGCTGTTTGCCTGAAATTCGAGTCTGAAAAGTGTCGATAGTTAATGTGGCATAATGCGTTTACCATTTTGTTGACATAAAACTATGATGCCATGATCGCATTGTCAAATGACATGTATTGGTACCAACAATAAGATATTCAAAGTATGTGAACTCTCTCTCTCTCTCTCTCTCTCTCTCTCTCTCTCTCTCTCTCTCTCTCTCTCTCTCTCTCTCTCTCTCTCCTTCTTCTCTTCTTCTTCTTCCTCCTCCTCCTCCTCCTCCTCCTCTCTCTCTCGTTCTTGTTTACATTCTCTGCCCGACGTTTCCTTAGGTAAAGACAACACTGAAGGCACACAGCCAAGCCACATATGATATTTTATATAACAAGGGTTGCGACAAAGGCCAGAGATTCTATCATGGGAAGAGGTGTCAGAGATACACAGAGTATTTCGTCCATAGGGGCATGACCACGCTTCTGCATAATATGTCATAACGATCACACCGATAAGTCAATGTATGCTCTCTTTCCATGCTCAAGTTCGTGTCTTATTCTTTTCTTTTTCTGCCTCATCTTCTGTGAACCACAGAGTCAGAGACAATATTTTTTTTATTTCGGGAATATCAGGGATGATGTAGCGATGCTGCTTTGGAAGTACATCCGCTTTGAGACTACGTGACAGGGATGTATTATATGCTTCTTATCATGATTATATCCCAGCACCAACCGGGCTTGAGAGATACAGACACCTGCATTGTTGGTCAGGTAATTCAAGCAACACTCTCAAAATTATAACTATAAAGTGGATGAAGCTCGACTGTGTGGTCCCAGTTTTCTCAATGAGCCCACAGCACACTCACTCTGGGTAGGAGCTGGCTGGAGACCGAAATCTCTATGACAATGAGATTGGAACCCGCGACCTTCCAGTCCGTAACCCGAGGTTCTAACCACTGCACCAAGGTGGCTAGTACTCAAGGGTGAGTCTAGTGGGGATACTTATTGCAGTGTCCCATCCAGAGCCGCGTGCAGGCCAGTATCAGTATCCTCATTACATTCAGCAGGAATCCCTAGGGCGCT